>CM047425.1:75555841-75831891 GCA_026168455.1 Theocolax elegans
GATGTAACGTAGTACATCAACGTAGTGGGGTAGTACATAAAATAGAATTCTAAAAATAAAATGAATGCACATTAACAGATGTTGCACTGATTGTTTGGTTTGTGAAAATCAGATGTAACAGGAAAAATAATTACGCGTTCGACTTACCCTTGATTTCAAAAGATCTACACGCTATCATGTTTGAAGAATAGTATAAATACAAATCACTCGAGCAAGTCTACTCATTCTATTTCAATACTCACATCAACATGGGTCCAAATACCAGCAATCCGGAGCACAAGCCTCTACTAGATAAGCAAGAAAAAAATAATGAAAACAAATTCAAGTCTCAATGGAAAAAATACAGTGAAAAAGTTTCTATTAATACTTGTAGTATACCAAAAAAAGATGGTTATAAAAAAATGTAATTTTTATGAAATTTTTATACCTTAATAAATAAGTTTTTTTTAATATTTAATCAAAAGAGAGTATTGAATTATTTACCCTTCCACTATAACCACATTACTTTTTTTCCTTCTTATATATACCTTTAACTAATTAATTTGTACAGAAGAGAGACCAATTCGGTATATCGTCGCATTGTCTATAATAGATACGTCTCTGCATATCGTACCTGCGCACAAACACCACGGAGACGGCGTGGTAGGGATTTGTTTACGTCTCGCCATACCAGCCCCAAAACCGAGGGCTGCGCTATACCAACCCATAGATGCACGTCGAAGTCGTAGACACCGCAAGAGAGAAAGAGAGAGGTTGCCGAGGAGTAAGAGTATCGGCGTTGTGTACATCGCGCTATACCAGCCCTTAGATGAACGCCAGAGTCGTAGACAGCGCGAGAGAGAAAGAGAGAGGTTGCCGAGGAGTGGGAGTATCGGCGTTGTGTACATCGCGCTATACCAGCCCTTAGATGCACGCCAGAGTTGTAGACAGCGCGAGAGAGAAAGAGAGAAGTTGCCGAGGAGTGGGAGTATCGGTGTTGTGTACATCGCGCTATACCAGTCCTTAGACGCTCGAGTGCTGGAACGTAGGCGCGAGAGAGAGAGAGAGAGAGAGAGAGTTTAAAAATAGACCTCGCGCGCTATACCGGCCCTTCGGCAGACCCCGTAGAGAGGTGTGGTAGGGGTTTGTTTACTACGCTATACCAGCCTTTAGACGCTCGAGTGTTCAAACGTAAGTGCATGAGAGAGAGAGAGAGAGAGAGAGAGAGAGAGAGAGAGAGAGAGAGAGAGAGAGAGAGAGCACACGTACATGTGCGAGAGAGAGAGAGAGAGAGCACATCTGGTGCACTGGCGCCGCGGCTAAAAATAGACGCGTCTCGCCATACCGGCCCTACGCCCAGGCCTCGCGGGGCCGCGTGGTGGGGGTTTGTTTACGTCTCGCCATACCACCCTATACCTACTCACGTGCTACAAAATAGTATACGATACACGTGTGTTAAGTGGCCGATAGCACGGCGTGAATATAAAACTTCACGCCGCGCTGGAATTGGCCACTTACCATACTAGTATCCTTATGTACTATTTTAATATTGTTTATATAGAAAATACCAATTAATGTAATACAGAGAAATTATTATTATATCGTTATGATATTTTTATTATAAAAATAAAAATATATTTAATAATTTTGATTTTAAAATACGAATTTTACATTTTCTTGATGCCCTGGTTGAAAGTACGTAGTTTCGCCATTGTTTTCGATGGCGAAAGTACGACATTTAGCCACTGGTATTTCTTTCGCTATGCGTGCTATTAGCTGGTAACTAAGCAACTGCACAGACTTTTGATGCACATGACATCTCATTCGAATGTAATAACCCTCAATTTTTGAAATAAATAAAATATTATTAAATAAACTTAACCTATCCTAATCTCATGAATCTGAAGATAAGTATTAAATATATATAAATGCAAGTTTATGCACTCAAAAAACACTAATGACAATTTATAAAAATCGTCTATATCGTACGTCAAAGTGAAAATTTACCATTGAGATTTATTAATTCTTATCATTTATATCTAAATATTTGTTTAATTTGTAATTAAAAATGCAAGAGCGATATGTACCAATGATAGAATCTTCATTTCTATAAACTTACAATGTGATTTATATTATCATTTAAAAATTCAAAAAAAAACTTTTCTCGATATAATAAATGAATTTTACTGAAATAACGCAAATAATTCTTTCTTCTCTTCTCTCTTTTTTCTTCTCTCTTCCTTGTCTTTTGCCTACACTAAAAGAAGGAGTTCCTATCTACCTATCTACTCTCTCACTCACCCTTCCTTTCATTCTGAGCTTTTACATTCATCTTTTCCTTTCGTTCAACTTTCATTCCACAAAACCCTTGTTTCCCTATCCGGAATGTTAGTCATTACTTTTGTTAGTACAACGTCTCTATCTACCTTGATTACCTCTGTTCTACTACCACTGTTAGTGCGACATTTATTAGTGCGACTTTCGATTTTTAACCTATCTACTATCTTCCGTCTTTCACTCATTCAGTTTCTCCCTCTGCTCACTTATGCTTTTCCTTTCTCTCTACCCTATTTCTAGTTCTAGAAGATTAACTGAGCCCACGTCTATCATTCATACTTCGTCTTCTTCTGGAACTGCTAATTCTGCTATAGTCGCGGTTAAAGCCAAGTCTTTTTCTAAGTCTTCGGTAGCAATCTTTACGAGCATAATGTCTTTAACCATCATGGTTAGTTTATCTATTCCCTCTTTGGTCGTCATCATCCCTTTCGTTTTTCTAGCTGCTTCTTCCATGTCCTGTGCATATTTATGCCGTATTGTTTCGTACTTCACACATTCCCATAGAGCGTGTTCAGGGGTATCTGCCTTTCCGCAGCTGCATAGGTCGGACTCTACGAAATTAAATCTTTTCCTAAAAGATTGGAAATTTCCATGTCCACTGAGTATTTGGATTAGCCATTTACTCGGTCTAAACCAAAATTTTGCTAGTATTTCTTCTATGCTGGGTAAAACCTCATATGTGCGTCTTCCTTTTATCGTATTGTCCCATCTCAGCTGCCATTCCTTTCTTATTTCCTGGTTACCTTTTCTGTTGATAATTTTCTTTCTCTTCGTATGCCTCTTTCTGCTAGTCTTTTCTCCGTTTGGGCTGTAAAATTTTTATATCGGTACTCTTTTTCTTTCCTTATGCAATATAGTCCGATCTTTCTCTCACATTCTAAGTCAATCGGTAGGTGACCCGTAATTGTCGTAATAGATTCGGCCGAGATGGTTCTGTATGCTCCTGTGATTTTTATCAGGGCATATCTTTGCGACATTATGAGTTTCTTTGTCTGGACATTATTTGTGAGCCCGTACCAACCTGCTGCTGCGTATATAATTATGCGTATGAACACTTCCTTGTATATTATATCTAGAGATCGATAGCCTAAGCCCCATTCCTCTCTTGCCAGGAAAGCCAGCCTTTCGAAAATTCCTCTGGTTTTCTTTGAGATCTCCGTAACATGCGTTTGTACGCTGAGGCCTTTGCCGAAAGAAACGCCCAGATATTTAAACGCTTCTTGCCTTTTGATTCTTTGTCCGATTATCCTGATTAGTGGGTAACATTTTTGATGAAATGTTCCCTTCGTTAGTAGCATTGCGCACTTATCTGGGGCATGTTTCATTTTGACATTTTCACTCCATTTCTCTATTATATTTAGGTAATCCCTAATTTATTATTATTAATAAATTAATCCCTAATTATTGGGATCATTTATTACTCTGAGATTATTCTGGAGTATAAATTCTACTAGTTTCTCTCTTTTTGAATCCATTTCCATTGGGCCCCATAGTGGAGATCTTGCGTTCGAATTAATACCAATTATAAGCTCTTTCCTTGTAAAGCCGTCACTATCGCTTGAAGCGATCTTAGATGTATCTCAATATCATCTTTTAGTTGGAAATATCCACTAATCAGGTATACTTTATATGGTACTGATATTTCTGCTATTGCGAAGTGCGATGAGCATAAGTTAGTGATTTGCATCGCTATCACATTCGGGTCTGTTATTGCTATGGCTGCCCACGGATTTTCTTTGGAAGAGACTATTCTTACACCCATACCGTTTCCCGTCACTCTATTATTCCATGTATATGGTTCCTGTAGCATAATAACGTGTACTCCCTTTTCATAAGCTTTCTGCTTTGTTTCGGGTACCACCCGCTGTGCTCGTCTGGCATTAAGCTGTGTGATCAGAATACAGGGTTTGTTACTCCCCGTAATCTGTATTGTTGACTAGCCGTTCAAGTGCTTTGGTATAGCACGGACATTTCGTGTCGAGAACATTATGATCCGACTTCTTTTTGGCTTTGGCGCAGTTTATACACTTCTTGCTCTCCTGCTTTTTCGGACATTTGTCGAAAGAGTGGCCCTTTTCGGCACAGTGCGAACAATATACCTCGTTATTACACACTTTACTAATGTGACCAAATTCCTGGCACTTAAAGCACCTGGAGACTAGTACAAAGTCCTGTACCTTACAAGATTGATAATCGACAAAGATCCTCCTTCTTTGAAGCAACCTACTTCTAATTTTGGGGGTTACCTCAATAACCCAGTTGGTCCTGCCCGGATTATTCTTTTTCAGCCTCATCAGCCGAGCAAACGTTTTGTTCAACTATTAATTCCTTTATCTCCTTTTCTGTTATATTTTTGGGAAGATCACAGATGATCATCCTTGGCTTTTACTTAGTTGGTTTGTCCATCTCGAAAGTTTCTTTTAGAGACGGTTTACTTAGAATCTTTTGCAAGGATTCTTCGTTTTCCGTTTCGATAATGAAACCTTTGCTTATTGTCCTGAGGCTTCGGATCTGAGCCTTCTCTACTCTCGGTCGGAATTCTGCTTGAAACTTAGATTTTATTTCATCTTCGTTTCTGAATTTATCGGCTTTCTTCGGCTTTATTATCAATTTGTACATTGCCGGATTTTTAATTGCGATAGCTCTGGTAGTCTTTCGTGGAGCTACTAGTCTCTTGGTAACTTCTGCCTTTGCTCCGATAGGACTTTTAATTGTCCTTCCAGGTATGCTGTTTTCGGCAGCAGTGTCGACACCAGGCTGTGCATGTTGTCTAAAGCCTTGTGTGCCTTTTCGCTGTCTTTCTTAGTCAGATGTTTCTTGACTATCTTAACTTGGTCCAACATGTACATTCAAACCTCAATAAGACTTTTTTCCTCTATTTTCCGATTCGGTTTGCCGCTTTCTATCTCCGTGCCCTCCGACTCCGACGAGTTTGAAGACTCAGACTCCGATTTTGATCTTGAATTCTTGGCCATTCCGGGCTTTGCCCTTTTTGGCTCTTTTGGCTTCTCATCCGAGGAGGACGACAGGCCGCGCTTGTTTCCTTTATTATCCTTTTCTATTTCTTTTGGTTTACGCTTGGGTAAACCAGCTCCTGATATTGTTGCTTTGGGGTCGGGTTCCCCTTCTGATTCTTGTCTGTGCACCATTGCTTTATTCTTGTGAGTTGATATCTCATATTTTATTTTATTAGTGTGCTCTTTGTGCATCCTCTTGATTGCACGACGCTTTAAACTCTAGCAAGTTATTCGATGATCACCTAGTCGCAGAAGTTGTTTGACGGGTTTGACCGTGAGCCTTAAACATATCGTGGCCTCGTCAAATACAATTTAAACCTCCGAGTGCCGCTTCCCTTCCAGGTGCCACCTGGAGCAACCTCAGCAAGTTTAATTTTTACACACGCTGCTACAGGGCAGCCCGACTAACTGGCGAAGAAAGTCCGGGCCCTGGTACTATCGAGCGGTCCGAGCGTATACGATCGGCGATCCGAGCGCCGACCTCCCGGTTTATATGATGTACCCTCTTTACATCCAGGTATTCATAGTACTTCCCGTCGAACTATAGGTTTTCACTGCCTCCCTTGCTTGGCGCACTGCCTTCTCGTGTCGCAGATACGTATACCCTGAGTTTGCGTATTAACACCAGTTGGCCACCTCTCCAACCGGCCAATGCCCATTGCTGCGATTTAACCTACAGAGACGCTGAAGTTACCAATGTCAGCCATCGGCGTTTCCCTCTCTGGCGGCGTTAACGCAGTTGGTTTTCCAGAGGAGAAGAAAGTGCGCAGTCTGAAATCCGAGTCGCTGTTTCCGCTCGAGTCAGACATCGCGCGTTCTCACGAAAAAGCGCTGACTTTAAAATTGCAATTCACCAAGAAAATCATACACACACATAGTTAGAAATCACATAAAAACGAAAATCGCCACATGCATTGAGCCTCCCACTTCTAATTATCGGAAGGAGGGGATTCAAAGATGCGAATAGATAAATAGGTCAAACGAATTGACCCGGTCTCTCTGATCCAGCCAATTTCGACTCGAGAAGGTCAACCGTCTGAAGGAACGGCTACCACCATTTTGAGCGACGAAAGCTTCAGTGTGACCAGCGATTCTCGAATACGTATGCTTACAATTCTACACTAACTATATCCGGGTAAATAACTTTGGCTCAACCTTTAGCAAAGAAGATCAACCTGACAGTTACGCGATAAATATCTCTCTCTTGACCCACATTTTTTTGGCGAATAAATAACTAAGTATCAAACAAAACGACTTTAACGAATTGTTTTTTACCTGGAACATTTCTTCCTATTCCAACTCACCGAGTTACGACGACATGAGCCGTGGCATCTACGAGGATCGAACGACACGACCCCTTCACACGTAACATAGCCTAAAACTCTTTAATTCCTTATTATCTTCATAACTTTGCTGCAAATTGAGCAATTTTAACTTTATTTTCTTCAAATTGTATCTATTTGTACTCAAGTTTCGTTTGGTTTTTTAGTTCCATTGTTCATCTTTATTTGTTTCGGAGTTATAAGCAATTAAGTTAAAAGTAATTTTCATTGAAATTAATATTTGATGTCGAATAACTTGCGTTATAACATTGGCAAGTTATAACTTGGTTTTCTTCATATTTCTATATTATAAAAAATATTATATGTAATATTGATTACTAATTATGTCTAGAATTTATCCTTTTGGATTAGAATTTCCAATCTCTAAATCAGAGTCTCATACACTATATGTCAATATTCAACTTGGAAAAAATTCTTACTTCGTAACAATTGATTTTTTTAACCAAAAGTCTAAAAAATTTTAAAGCAATACCTTTTAAACGGTCTATAGCTTTTTGTGGCCCTAAATTCTGTATAAAGTTATGATAATATAAAGAAACACAAAATTTTTTTGGGAATTTCCGAAATGTTTATGATTTCCCAGGATCTACACTAATTACTCGATTCCTTCAGAATTTGAGGAATTTTTAAGGCATGGTGCGTATCTGCACTAATTATGAGATTCCTTGGGAATTTCAGGAATTTTTAGTATATTCCGGGATATTATTAATAATATATACATGTGCAAATATAGGTAAATAATATTATATAATCAGTTTATATAATAATATATTATAGAAGAAACTTCATAGCGAGCAAAGCGATTAATAATTTGGTATAAAATAATTAAATGAATTAGTTTGGGCGCCAGCCACGTACGTTTGCGACTTCATCTATAATATTGCTCGACTGCGTGTTAGCTGCGGCGGTTTTCTGCGCGAAGATATATAGTTAAAGGGGGGAGAGAGAAGAAACATACTTACAGAAAGAGAAAAGACTGATTGGCAAAACACTCTGTATATCACATACAATCGGAGCGGTCCGGTTTTGAGTATTTTAAGTATCTATTTTGAGTTTTTTTGAGTCTCTTCTCACATCGAGTACCTCGTCCGTCGACGTCGTCTCGCGCATATGGTACAGTCAATGTTACTCGTGCTATCGCGGTTACTGGTCACTTAAGTCAGAATAACGCTGTTTCTGGCGATGCTGTCCACGAGCTAATTATATACTGTCATTCCCTTCGTACGGTACACGGAACGGCCGATATTTCTTTGATATATTTTTCGATCTTGAGGGTCAATGCAGGTGTTTAGGTTTTTAAATAAATAAAAACACTTATATAATGCTAATAAGCAACGTTTCGTCCGCTTAGGTTTGCGGACCTCATCAGGCAATGCTATTTATTCAACACAGAAAATAAATTTTACATTTTTAAACATATTAGATTTAAAAAGAACAACAAAATTATAACTTTAAATTACCATGCGTATCACCAACGTTTCACTTCATGCTTATACTTAAGCGCTACTGAACAAACATTTATAAACGGTCAACAAACTTTATATCAAAGATATACCAATAACTGATTTTAATACCATTTATAATACTAAGAAGTTAATAAATTTATATCAGGTTAATAAATGTTTCTATATAAACGGCTCAAATATTGTGTATCTTCCTTTCTATTTATTGTAAAATTGTTATTATTAATGTGAATCATTTCGGAAATAATTCTTTTCTTATAAAGTGGTTCTTTATCCAAAATTTTAGTATTTTGCCAGTCAAATTCGTGTTCATAATTATCCATGTGTAGCGATATTACAGATTCTGAGTTTTTTTTATTTTTATGTTCGTTAATCCTTTCCTTTAGACTACGTTTAGTTTCTCCTACATAACAAGCAGAACAATTTTTACAATTAATTTTATAAACTACACCAGTAACATTCCGTTTTTCTGTAAAATCTTTACCCAACACAATTATATTATTTAATTTGTTGTTCATCATTGGAACAGTCGAGAAGTTATATTTTTTAACATCGAAGTACATTTATTGAAAAACTGTTTGTAGTAAGGTAAAGGTAAAATACCAATTGAGTGTTTATTCTTTTTTTCCCTTAATCTAATTGTGTTCATGTGTTTAATTTTCCTGAGTCTATTGTTTATTGAAGTTTTCACAAATCGTGTTGGGTAATCATTTTCAGATAACAATTTTTTTACAATGTTTATATTTTCCCGATGAAAATCCGAATGTGACAATAAAACAGCTCTATCTATGAGGTTGTATACAATATTTTTCTTTAATTGATCTGTGTGGTTAGAATTATAATTTAAAAGACGATTCGAGACTGATGGTTTTCTGTACCAATTCTACTTCATTCTATTTTCTACTTCATGTGTGAATTTTAAGTGATCACTATAACTATTGAAAACATCTAATACGGCATACTTATGTTCATTTTTTATACAAAGAATTGTATCATCTACATATCTGTAATAAAATAACGGGATGCAATTATATTCATTTTTTAATTTTTTCAAGCAATCAGTCTCCAAATCATCCATAACCATATCGGCAAAAAACGGAGAAATGGGAGATCCCATTGGTGATCCAAATTTTTGTTGGTAAAAAATGTTGTCAAACGTGAAAAAAGTATTGTTAAATAGGAATTTGACTATTTCTCGGATTTCATGAAAAGGCAATTTACATTTCGTTTGTATGTGTGAAACACATCGATCTAGGCTGTCAAGTACAGCTGAGCAAGCAATATTAGTAAACAAAGAACTGACATCCAACGAAAGCAAAATATAGTCAGAAGGTACTTCCAAGTTCTGTATCTTTCTTTTTATTTCGGAACTATTGTTAATATGTGAGACAGGTGTCGGAATTGAATGTTTAAGATTATTATATAGAAGTGTAGCTAAAAAATGAGCCGGACAATTAATTGTCGAAATAATAGGTCTAAGTGGAACATTGTTTTTATGGATTTTGGGTAAACCATAAGCTTTAGCAAGAGAAGTGTTTGTCTGAGTTAATTCGTTATTGTGAAACTGTCTATTCAGCAGATTATTATCATTGAGATGTTTTAAAATAGAGTGTACTTTTGATTGTAATTTTTTTAACGGATTTTTCTTAACAATATTATAGACGTTTTTATCGGATAATAACTGATGCATTTTTTCTTTATAATCTGTTTTTTCCATACAGACAGGGAGGTTACCCTTATCTGCATGTGTGAAAAATATGTTCGGATTGTCATTCAGAAAATCTTTTGTACATTTTAGTTTTTTAGAGAATATCTTATTTTCTGAAGTTAGATGTGTCATTCTTTTTGTTTCGTTCTTTAAATTTTTGACTACAATTTCTCTGATGTCATTTTTTATATTATTATCGATATTTAGTTTATCAAGAGTATTTTCAACATTCTTTATCGTAGCAATAGTATCTTTTTTTGAAAACCGTTGAGAACAATTATATTTTAAACCCAGCGACACAACATCCAATACATCATTCGGAATCGTTACAGTAGTTAAATTTTTCACCCAAAGTTGTTTGTTAACTTTTCTCTCTGGAGTTATTTTTCTTTCTAGCAAATAATTAAGTTTTTTCCTGAGAGTTTCTGTATAGTTATTGAAAATTTTGTTAGTTTTAAGCTCAGTAAATTTGAAAAAATCATTTAGTATTTCTTTATTTAATTTTTTATTATTAATTTTACTCTTGATACTATTAAGGGTTTTTTGAATATATTTAATATGAATGTGAATATCGTTGATTTCTAATTTTAGTAAATAACTTTTTTGACTATAATTTCTAAATTTTGTAAGTGATTTACACGATTTACTAAAAAACGTTCTATTAAGTAAGCGTCTACTTGCATTATCAATGTGTCTTGGAAAAACGTCGTTGGATCTGCAGTCAAGAAGAAACAACCGTTTAGCATTCGACGTCGACAATTGGTGTCTTAGCGTGGTCCATGCCTTTAAGAGTATTGTGATTCTGTGTCCATAAGTAGCGTTGATGTCATTAAAGAAGGATCCTCCCTTTGGAGGCAGGTCATTATTCGATCGAAGACCGTAGTTAATATGAGAATTAGTACCCTTCATTTTTTTAATTTGATATATTTTTCGATCTTGAGGGTCAATGCAGGTGTTTAGGTTTTTAAATAAATAAAAACACTTATATAATGCTAATAAGCAACGTTTCGTCCGCTTAGGTTTGCGGACCTCATCAGGCAATGCTATTTATTCAACACAGAAAATAAATTTTACATTTTTAAACATATTAGATTTAAAAAGAACAACAAAATTATAACTTTAAATTACCATGCGAATCACCAACGTTTCACTTCATGCTTATACTTAAGCGCTACTGAACAAACATTTATAAACGGTCAACAAACTTTATATCAAAGATATACCAATAACTGATTTTAATACCATTTATAATACTAAGAAGTTAATAAATTTATATCAGGTTAATAAATGTTTCTATATAAACGGCTCAAATATTGTGTATCTTCCTTTCTATTTATTGTAAAATTGTTATTATTAATGTGAATCATTTCGGAAATAATTCTTTTCTTATAAAGTGGTTCTTTATCCAAAATTTTAGTATTTTGCCAGTCAAATTCGTGTTCATAATTATCCATGTGTAGCGATATTACAGATTCTGAGTTTTTTTTATTTATAAGACACCAATTGTCGACGTCGAATGCTAAACGGTTGTTTCTTCTTGACTGCAGATCCAACGACGTTTTTCCAAGACACATTGATAATGCAAGTAGACGCTTACTTAATAGAACGTTTTTTAGTAAATCGTGTAAATCACTTTCAAAATTTAGAAATAATAGTCAAAAAAGTTATTTACTAAAATTAGAAATCAACGATATTCACATTCATATTAAATATATTCAAAAAACCCTTAATAGTATCAAGAGTAAAATTAATAATAAAAAATTAAATAAAGAAATACTAAATGATTTTTTCAAATTTACTGAGCTTAAAACTAACAAAATTTTCAATAACTATACAGAAACTCTCAGGAAAAAACTTAATTATTTGCTAGAAAGAAAAATAACTCCAGAGAGAAAAGTTAACAAACAACTTTGGGTGAAAAATTTAACTACTGTAACGATTCCGAATGATGTATTGGATGTTGTGTCGCTGGGTTTAAAATATATTTGTTCTCAACGGTTTTCAAAAAAAGATACTATTGCTACGATAAAGAATGTTGAAAATACTCTTGATAAACTAAATATCGATAATAATATAAAAAATGACATCAGAGAAATTGTAGTCAAAAATTTAAAGAACGAAACAAAAAGAATGACACATCTAACTTCAGAAAATAAGATATTCTCTAAAAAACTAAAATGTACAAAAGATTTTCTGAATGACAATCCGAACATATTTTTCACACATGCAGATAAGGGTAACCTCACTGTCTGTATGGAAAAAACAGATTATAAAGAAAAAATGCATCAGTTATTATCCGATAAAAACGTCTATAATATTGTTAAGAAAAATCCGTTAAAAAAATTACAATCAAAAGTACACTCTATTTTAAAACATCTCAATGATAATAATCTGCTGAATAGACAGTTTCACAATAACAAACTAACTCAGACAAACACTTCTCTTGCTAAAGCTTATGGTTTACCCAAAATCCATAAAAACAATGTTCCACTTAGACCTATTATTTCGACAATTAATTGTCCGGCTCATTTTTTAGCTACACTTCTATATAATAATCTTAAACATTCAATTCCGACACCTGTCTCACATATTAACAATAGTTCCGAAATAAAAAGAAAGATACAGAACTTGGAAGTACCTTCTGACTATATTTTGCTTTCGTTGGATGTCAGTTCTTTGTTTACTAATATTGCTTGCTCAGCTGTACTTGACAGCCTAGATCGATGTGTTTCACACATACAAACGAAATGTAAATTGCCTTTTCATGAAATCCGAGAAATAGTCAAATTCCTATTTAACAATACTTTTTTCACGTTTGACAACATTTTTTACCAACAAAAATTTGGATCACCAATGGGATCTCCCATTTCTCCGTTTTTTGCCGATATGGTTATGGATGATTTGGAGACTGATTGCTTGAAAAAATTAAAAAATGAATATAATTGCATCCCGTTATTTTATTACAGATATGTAGATGATACAATTCTTTGTATAAAAAATGAACATAAGTATGCCGTATTAGATGTTTTCAATAGTTATAGTGATCACTTAAAATTCACACATGAAGTAGAAAATAACAATTCAATAAACTTTTTAGACATTATGTTAATTAAAAAAAAATAATGTAATTATTACGAATTGGTACAGAAAACCATCAGTCTCGAATCGTCTTTTAAATTATAATTCTAACCACACAGATCAATTAAAGAAAAATATTGTATACAACCTCATAGATAGAGCTGTTTTATTGTCACATTCGGATTTTCATCGGGAAAATATAAACATTGTAAAAAAATTGTTATCTGAAAATGATTACCCAACACGATTTGTGAAAACTTCAATAAACAATAGACTCAGGAAAATTAAACACATGAACACAATTAGATTAAGGGAAAAAAAGAATAAACACTCAATTGGTATTTTACCTTTACCTTACTACAAACAGTTTTTCAATAAATGTACTTCGATGTTAAAAAATATAACTTCTCGACTGTTCCAATGATGAACAACAAATTAAATAATATAATTGTGTTGGGTAAAGATTTTACAGAAAAACGGAATGTTACTGGTGTAGTTTATAAAATTAATTGTAAAAATTGTTCTGCTTGTTATGTAGGAGAAACTAAACGTAGTCTAAAGGAAAGGATTAACGAACATAAAAATAAAAAAAACTCAGAATCTGTAATATCGCTACACATGGATAATTATGAACACGAATTTGACTGGCAAAATACTAAAATTTTGGATAAAGAACCACTTTATAAGAAAAGAATTATTTCCGAAATGATTCACATTAATAATAACAATTTTACAATAAATAGAAAGGAAGATACACAATATTTGAGCCGTTTATATAGAAACATTTATTAACCTGATATAAATTTATTAACTTCTTAGTATTATAAATGGTATTAAAATCAGTTATTGGTATATCTTTGATATAAAGTTTGTTGACCGTTTATAAATGTTTGTTCAGTAGCGCTTAAGTATAAGCATGAAGTGAAACGTTGGTGATACGCATGGTAATTTAAAGTTATAATTTTGTTGTTCTTTTTAAATCTAATATGTTTAAAAATGTAAAATTTATTTTCTGTGTTGAATAAATAGCATTGCCTGATGAGGTCCGCAAACCTAAGCGGACGAAACGTTGCTTATTAGCATTATATAAGTGTTTTTATTTATTTAAAAACCTAAACACCTGCATTGACCCTCAAGATCGAAAAATATATCAAATTAAAAAAATGAAGGGAGCTAATTCTCATATGGCCGATATTTCTATCTTCGCTCCTTTTTACTCTCACGGGCGCTCAATCAGTTAATGCACGTCGGGCCTGCTGCTGCGGTGTTTTCTGAGTGTCACGTGGTTGCGGAGATTTATAGTTACTTGCAAGGTAATAAAATAACACTGGAGAGAGTGTTTATTATATTAAATAAATTAGTATTCGAGAGTTTGGATAATATTATAACTACCATAACCTTACATTTCAATCCTATTCTTGCATTTAGCTGCCAATACTTTCATACCGGTGAATGTTAAAACACGTTCACTGGGATCAGGGGGAAACGGCTCCCATTAACAAATCAAAAAACACTTTTTAAACAAAGCTGGAATCTTCACTAATAATAAAAAAGAATACATATTAAACCATATACTCGTCACGGTCGCTAACCGCGAACACGCGGCAAAGTTATTTACGTTAAAATCGGGATTACCGCACACACACGCACAACTCCACAGCTTGTACGGGAAGCTGGAGGAACAGGAAACAGATTAAGCAAATCTAACCTTTGAAAGCTAGATAGAAATAAAAAATAAAAACTCTCGGTAATTAAATTACACAAAAACCCAGACCTCCGGGTCATGGACTCCCGGAGGTCATGTACTCCCCTTATAAGTATACAGGAACTGGATTTCTACCAAAATTCGTAAAAGCTGGAATAGCCTTCAACGAGGAGTTAACCACAGTATTCAATGCAAATCCAAATTCATTCAATACTTATCCCACCCTCTATGATCATCACTTAAAAAACTATTAATTATTGGTTTTAAATTCCTATTAACCTCGTTTAGAAGAGGGCTTCGGACCCATTATGTTTGTCGCAACGATTTTCTAAGGAGCGTCAATATTTCTTTCCTCCATTAACCCCGATGGAGCCTGCTGCGAACTTTTATGCACTTGACACTCATGTCAAGACCGAACATAACATGACGTGTCATAGTAATACGCTGGCCAATAATAATAAGTGGCAATTCTTGCATACGTTTTCTCAATTCCTTAATGATCAGCTTGAAGGGTATTATGAGCATCATATAAAGCTTGAGCACGACTCTGGGTTAAAAGTACTAACTTCCACGCATCCAAATCAAGGGACAAAGGATTTACTGACGGATTTGGTCTAGCATACAGGAGGTTATTTTCTACTTCCGAATCAGGATACTTATTAGGGAAATTCAACATCGATTTAACTCTCTTTTGATACAAAGATCTTCGATATCAGCTAGAATCATTGCAACAACCTATTGACTATTTTCCCATGCTCGAGATAAAGCATCGGGAACCTGATGCAAACCATCTTTCCTATACACGAATTCAATATCCTAATTAGCTAGTGCAGTATACTAACCACCGAGTCTTCTTAATCTTTTAGCAGACTACAATACAGCTAGACAGTCTTCTTCCATCACGTTATAGTTTCGTTCCGCTCGATTCAAAATGCGACTGACATAATAAATGGGATGCTCCTCTCCATTAATTTTTTGGGTCATTACTCCAGCGATCGCATAATCACTAGCATCAGTTTGTAATGAGAAGGATTTGCTTAAATGTGGCCGGGCTAGAACTAGAGCTTTAGCCACTTTACGTCTCTCAAACGCTTGCTGCTGACTTTCTTCACATCGCCATCTTACTCTCTTTTTCATTAGGTGAGTTAACCCATTTCTTTCTAAGCGGACATTTTATAGTCGATTGGTTTTTTACCTAGAAAATCGTCGAAAAAAAAAATAACCAGAGGCACTTTTCTGAACTAAAATTTTCCGCTCTTTCCAATTCTGAAGTCGTAATTTGAAAATTTCCATTGGAAAATTTAAAAATAGTCGTTTAAAATTGGTGAAAAATCAGAAATACATTATTCAATATTTTGACTTGCTTTTTTAGAATAAAACGGTTTAACGAAGATCGTGAGACGGATTCATGTTGCAAATGATATTATTATTGAAACATTTGATGTTTGCGAATTTTTCCGAAAAATTTTCCAAGATGGCATCTGTAATATCATGAAACAATCGTAAACTTCTTATTTTTTAAAAAAATTTTCTAATTTATACCAAATTTTGAATACTTAGGTTCTCGAGGTCGCTGATAACGAATCTGAAATCAGATTTGAAAAATTCAAGATTGCGGATCCAACATGGCGGACATTTTTTTCAAAAGTCAATTAATTTTGGCCAAATTTGATATATGGGGGTTTTCAGGGTCACTGATTACGAATCTAAAATCAGATTTGAAAAAATCAACATGGCGAATTCATAATGGTCAAAATTTTTTTCAAACATTAACCGAATTGGATTCAATTTTGAATATGAGGAGTACATATGTTCGAGTTGTTTTGACCCTTACCACATCGAAAAAAATGAATAATTTCTTCCACTTTATTTCAAAAGTCAGTCATCGCATAATCAATTTTAATTTGAACTTTGAATATCTATTATATAATCTAAAATACATATTGTAATTGATCTGCTACCCGGAGCGGTAAAACCTTCTGCACTCTATCTACCGTTATCTTTACATCCAACTTCCCTTGCACAGCTACTGGATTTCCATTTGCTACGTTGACTGCGCTAGATATGGGGGTATACTTTCCTAGAGACTGTTTGTCTAATCCCTTTCCAAAGTAAGAATGTACCAAACCAATATCACTAACCCTAAAACTTTCTTGTATGTAATTGGTTGTAGTGGAACTGAATTAGAAATAAATCTGGAATTGGACGAATAGCTGGTATCTGAAATAGTGGTGGTTTTATGTTTTGGATGGCTAGACGGAGGAATATAGGAATTCACTGTTGGCTGTCGCGATTAACACACACACACACGCACAACTCTACAGCTTGTACGGGAAGCTGGAGGAACAAGAAAAAGATTGAGGAAATCTCACTTTCGGAAGCTAGACAGAAATAAAAAATAAACACTCTCGGTAATTAAATTACACGAAAATCCGCATCTGGTTCGGCGGTCCATCTCGGAATCACCGAGCTCGTCGTGTCGAACCGATCAGCGAGTCGGCGCGCATGTGCTATGTGCAATAGTTGGATCTTGTTCGCTCGACTTGGCCGATCCGATGCCGTATAGTGTATATGTAGTGACGAACTTCTCTCTTTCACGCACCGCCTTCAATCTGCTGGAAGTGGTATTTCACCTGGAACATCATATACAAGAACAACGGGAATACTTGGTAAGCTAGACTAGTTCGATTGTAACGTATTGGTCAATCCTTCGGACTTTACGCAGTTTGTATATTTGAGACGGGATTGAAAGTCTCGTGACTCGGAGGGACTAAATCGTTTCTCCCGTACTCTCGAAGCTTGATAGGCGTGGTTACCCTCCGTTGAGCTTAGATTTATTTATATATAATTGCAGGAAAGCTGGAGTGCCAAACCCTCGGTGTAGCGAGTAACAAGTTGGTCCTTTCCGTTCTTCCCAAATATATTCTGCTATTTCTTTCGAAAACGATGCGTTGCTCCGATGTTATAATTTTATAATAATATCTCTGTTGCTTTTTCGTATGTAAGGAAAAGAAGGTAAAATAAATAAGTCGCTATTTTATTTTAAACTAGTAAAGCAATACGAATATTTATTTATTATTAGCGTACACTCTTCGCGTTTGTGTTGGGGGTGTCCGTGCACGTACGTATACAAAACAATACCTTTACGCAATACTGACAATGAAAAATCGACTTAAACGGTGATTAAATTGCGTCCGTTTACTATCGGTATAAAATAAAACGACTTTGTATCTTAAAAGAAGAAGACTGCCTGAGGATTATTGGAGCGGTCCACGCGCTCGTCCGTTTGGTATCAAGTCAGTCTGAGCATACTGGAAGTCGACGAACACGCCGCGCACGTGAATGGCATTGAGACGGGAATAGTCGAGCCTGATTGGTTGCGCATGGCGATACTTAGAAGGTTCTAGAAGCATTATTCTCTCCTCATTGGTCCCTTGCCGTCATGCACGAAAACGCTAAATTAAAGTCCACGTTTATAAGGATATATGATATTTCTTCCGTTGTCTTCTACGTCGTAAAATTGTTCTATATGCTTCTACAATATTCTATGTACGTCGGTTTTACAATATTTAATAATACTTTATTGGGTGTCGAAAGGGGAAAAGGATCTTTATTGCAAGTATTGTTTATACTCGGAATTTTGTATCGATAGTATTATTCTTTTTTTCTATGTTCCTCGTTATACAATTAATCATGTATATTATCTAATGTTATTTGTATTTTTCGATGCCCTCGCATGATCACTATTATTATATTTTCATTTATTATAATTCATATTTATTATTAAAAGATACAGTTTGATTTTAGTTTGCTTCGTGTAATACAATGAATTTTATATGTAATATTATAAGATTGTGCTGCGGTTAGATTGTACTTTGCTTCTTACAATAAATCTTATTAGATGTATTATTTATCGTTCTCGAATTGATTATTTAGTTGTAGCTTATGATTTTCTTAACCAACTCCGTTGAATGAGATCTGAAAATATGCAACGTTGAAAATATGCATATTAACATGCATAATCTTACGTGAGGATTATAATTTCGCGTAGTTTCGATCTATCTTGAATAATGTTGACATTAATAATAAATAAGAGCTAAATATTGTTTAGAATGATGTTTGTCAATGGTTGATATAATGAGTAGAGGTACTCGACTGGTCAATATTTGACTCGTTGGCATGAACTTGTTCCCACTCTATTGGTATTTGAAATACGCATTCTACGCGGATTTCATAGTAGAAACTTAGAAAGTATATATTACTTACTACCGATATGTCTATTATCGATCTGCGCAAAAAGATTAAAGTAATAATGATTAAAGTAATAATGATATACAAGCGTTTAACAATTAAATTAGTTTGACTACATTTTCCAAATATATATAATAAACGAATAGATGTTGCAAGTTCTGCGAGTTGAGCCTCATATCGTAACACCATATAATCATATAAATTCGTATTAATATGATTTCGACCGAGTTCATCCTATGTTTCCGGTGCAGCATACGAGACAACGATATCAACGCGGCACGAGATCTCCGCACAACTGATTCTCTATCACCAGGTTCATGAGCCGATTTCTTCATACTGATTTCATCGTCGAGCTGGAATATGAAAAGTAAGGGCACCAATAATAATGTTCCCTTCTTCATTTTTACTATGTTATGAAAGTACCATCCTAATCTCACTTTACCTCTCCTTCTCATTACCTGCAACTAGGTTTGAACAATCTATTACTTTCCTCAGCTATAATTTCTCTTTACTGCTACTTATTAGTATTATTGGACCGTCACATCCCTCAACGACTGAACATGGCTCAAATCACTTAACTGCTAGATGCTACGTGGACGACCTTCTGTTCACATCCTATAGTATACCTGGGTAGCCTCTTCAAATAATAATGGATGTTTCCAACCTTTAGATGGGAATAAGGAGTTCAACTATAGCTTAAAGGATGATCGTAATTTAAATGGAAAGTGCTTTAGTGACAGTTGTAGTGTGTGTATGCGTGTCTCTTCTCCGGGAGTTCGTACTCCTCTCTCATGGTCTGGCCTATCTGGATTCCGAGTGAGTTATTGTATAATTCCTATAAGCCACGGGGCTTTGGAATGCTTATCTTCAAATAAACAAAGTACTCTTATTAGGTGACATGCAGGTATGACTGCCATGTCACAATCTTTTTCTTTCTTGTATCCTTATTAGCAAGATATTATATATATTTAGATATGTCTTTTATAGTTGCCGGAAGTTCCATGATCCCGTATGATGCTGCTAGATTCTGCTAGGTATCCTGGAATACATGACGCTTCTGGAGGTTTGCTGCTTGGCACGTTTCTTGGAGGTAATATGATGCTGTGTATTGTCTATCTTATTCTTGGTGTGTCGTCCCAGAGAACTGATGTGATCCCAGGTTCATCATACACCAGACATCGCCTTGGTGTTCGAGAGCGTAGTCGGGATAGTGTTCCGTTATTGGAATGGCTGAGGTTCGCTTAGGTAGATCTAGAATAGGGAAAATGTGTTCTTAGGATTGTGAGGGTAGGTAGGCTAGATTAGGTAATGGTTCGCTCGCTTAATATGTTAAAAGGTACAAAGTACGATGTCACATTACTTAACATTAAATATGAATAAATTTTCTTACACTTTTATGCTTTTATTCATTATTTTATAATATATTTCATTTTTAGTCAATAAAATTTATTACTAAAATTTGCTTGCAATATAATAAATACTTTGTTATTAAAAATTTTGTTATTTTACTCTAAACTGAATATATATATATATATATACTAGAATTAATGTAATTTAAATTTATTTATAGTTAATCCTCGATCATATAACGGTTTTACTTGAAAGACACATCCGGAGAGTGGTTGGCCGTGTCTTTCATGCGAATTCAGTCCATGTTGTGATGTAGTTACATATAAAGTGTCCAAAAATTTTCCGCCAAATGTTACGCTTGTAATACGATTGGCTGGAATACTAATAATTCTTAATACCTTGCTTCGCTCAGGATCAACTTGAAGTACCTAAAATATAATGTTATTTATTATATATATATATATATATCTATAATATATAAATATTTCGCCGTCGTGTCTAATAATTCAGGATTCAACATATGCAGGGTGATCCAGAAACATAGGTTACATATATATATATATATATATATATATATATATATATATATATATATATATATCTATAATATATAAATATTTCGCCGCCGCCGCCGTGTCTAAGAATTCAGAATTCAACATATATATATGTTTTATATATGGGCTATTTCACGTCAAGTGGTACGATGAAAATTTTAAATCGCTCCAAAATTTGAAAATAGGCTGGAAATATCTTCCAGAAGATAGAAAAAAAATTTTAGGTGTTAAAAATAATTTGCCTGAGAGTTATTCCACCATAAAAATTGGAAATTTTTCAATTTTTTAGGAAAATTTCTATTTTCAAAGCCATTTATCTCAAAATCTATTGATTTTTTTGAATAAACATTACAAACAACTTTTGTTTAAAATAATCTTTAAAATTTATCTACATGGGTTACAATTCTTAATTTTAAATTTTCAAAGAGATAGAACGCCCGAAAATATTGAATATCAAAAAAAGGCGACCACGCCACAATCGATTTTGATCTAACACCGCTCAAAAGATCACATTTTTCGAGAGCTTTCGAATGGCTTGAGTTAGATTATTGGTCAAGATCGCTGGTGTAAGTTATGCCTCATAAACCTCATAAAATCACTAATTTTCATGTATTTTAGGGCATAACTTACAACAGCGGTCTTGGCCAATAATCTAACTCAAGCCATTCGAAAACTCTCGAAAAATGTGATCTTTTGAGCGGTGTTAGATCAAAATCGATTGTGGCGTGGTCGCCTTCTT
The DNA here is from genome assembly GCA_026168455.1 of Theocolax elegans. NCBI lineage: Eukaryota > Metazoa > Arthropoda > Insecta > Hymenoptera > Cerocephalidae > Theocolax > Theocolax elegans. The sequence continues at coordinate 75,577,366 of CM047425.1, forward strand.
TGATATTCAATATTTTCGGGCGTACTATCTCTTTGAAAATTTAAAATTAAGAATTGTAACCCAGGTAGATAAGTTTTAAAGATTATTTTAAACAAAAGTTGTTTGTAATGTTTATGAAAAAAATCAATAGATTTTGAGATAAATGGCTTTGAAAATAGAAATTTTCCTAAAAAATTGAAAAATTTCCATTTTTTATGGTGGAATAACTCTCAGGCAAATTATTTTTAACACCTAAAATTTTTTTTCTATCTTCTGGAAGATATTTCCAGCCTATTTTCAAATTTTGGAGCGATTTAAAATTTTCATCGTACCACTTGACGTGAAATAGCCCATATATATGTCATATATATATATGTCATATATATATATGTTATATATATGTCACATAAATGTGTTATATATATATGTATATATATGTATATGTCGTATATATATATATTGTGACTACCCAATATATATATATATATATAGAAGAAGCAAATAAGTGACAGCGTAACGGTTAACGTATAGGCTTGTCATACTGAACAACCGAGTTCAAATCTTGGCAAAGGGAAATTTTTTTATTTGAATAAAATTAAATTATTTACTTATAAAATTATTAAAATTAATAAAAAAAATAAATAATTCAATTTTATTTTTATTTTTTGTACAAAACGAAAATTTAAAAAAATTATTAATGGATTTAAAGCATTTTTGTAAAAGTTGCGAAATTTGTAAATAATAAATAATAATCATTTAAACATTATTATTTATTATTGTAATAAAAGAATTTTTGTTTATAGGTACAACCGATAGATGGATTTTAGTATAAAATAACTACTAGCAATTAAGAATAGTATGTAAGGTAAAATAAGGATGGAAGATTGGAAGGAGAGTTAGACTCTTATTAAGCTCTATACTACTCTCGTAGTGATACCAGCATTGTGCGTGGTCCACTTCCTTGATAGTATAGAGTTTCATTTTTGTAAATGTTGAAAAACATTATTATATTAAGCCTCGTGGTGATACCAGCACTGAGCATGGTCCACCTCCTTGGTATAATACACTATACATTAGAATAAATTCTATCTTCTAAAACTTTATTTCTTTTCTTTCATTGTTAGGATAAGAGTCGAAACCCTACACTTACCCACACACAAATATATTACGAACTGCTACTAAGATGGCAAGGCGCGCATCTTAGTATTTTGTTTCGTATCACACACAACACAACCAACATTAATAATAAAAAAAACTGACATATTAAGGTGCCCTAAAGAGAGCAAGGTGCGTCTCTTTAGGTTTTCCAACACTTCTAAATTTCAGGTCTGTAATGTAAGAAATATGTACGTCACATAAATTTGGCGCTCGGACAGGGACCTGAAATATTATATATTATATTATAAAAATCGGAAAATAGCGATTTTTTTTTATTTTTAAAAAAAAGTAATAGAATATGATCAATTGTTACCGAGATACATTATTTAGTGAGCCAAGATCGGTACAAAATTTTATTACTACTAGTTTTTTAGTACTATGAAAAGACAAAATAAAAATTTTTTTTGTTTGCTAAGTTGCTTTACTTTGATGGAGTATTTATTAAAATATTAAACAATCGATTTAAATTCTAGGAAATATTTACTATTATTCTCTATTTTCTATATTTTCTTATATTTACTATTATATCTATATGTGTTAAGATATTAAAATGGAATTTAACAAACGTCTTTCAGGTACGCATATGCGCGAGATAGAATTAATGTTGAAAAATAATGAAAATGAAAATATAGGTAAATCGAGATTAAATTGGGAAAAAGCAGTTACGGATGAACTTGAATATCTATTTAAACACGATGAGGATATTGATAATAAAATTCTAAGTTTAAATAAATCACAAAAAAATGATAATAATAAATTAATTGATTGGATTAATACAATTAAAGTTAATTGTCATGATCAAATGGAAGCAATGGCAAGTAAAATCAAAACTATGTCTGAAAACATCAATTTTTTGGAGAATAGAGTTGAATTAATTGAAAAGGAAAATGATAAATTTATTACAAAATTAGCTAATTAAAATGAAGAAATAAATATAATTCAGGAAGGCATTAATGAAGATGCAAATATTTTAATTATTAAAGATAAATTAATTAAAATAATAGAAGAAAATAATACTAGAAATGAATTTAAATTTAAGGAAATAGATAAAGATATAAAAATAATAAATAATAAAATTCAAAATCCAAATTTGTCATTAATTAAAGATAATTTCCAAATTGAAAATTCATTTAAAATTCATTTAAATATGCCTAAATTTTCGGATAAAGAAAATGAAAGACCAATGAGATATTTAGATGAGTTGCAAAAATATTTACACAATACAGTAAATAATCATGAGGAAATGATTTGTGTAATTTCACAATTTCTTGTATAGATGCTGCTAAAGAATGGTGGTATTTACAGGAAATAGAAGTTAATAATTTTGAAGAATTTAAAATAAAATTTATGGAAAGATATTGGAATTCAAATATTCAACGCCAGGCGCGGAGAAAAATTGAATTTGGCCAATATTATTCAGGAAAATTAACAAGAGTAGAATATGCTACTTATATTTTAGGTTTGGCTCGAGAAGTTAATCTTGAATTAAACGAGAATGATTTAGTCGAAAAAATTAGTGAACATTTCGAACGAGAGATTAAACACTTAATTTTAGGTCAGCAAAATAAAACAAAAAATGTTCTATTTAAAATATTAACGGATTTTGATGGAGATAAAACACGGAATAAATCGGTTGAATATTTACCAAATAAATCTAATACATTTAATTCTAATTATAAAAAAAGTAAAGATACAAAAACTTTTAATAAACCAAATTATAATAATAATATGAATAAAACTTGGCAAAGAAATACTACGCCGTATGTTAATACTATAAAATTAGATGAAAATGGTTATAAAAAATAGCAAAATTATAAAAAGTTATAATCCCAAAAAAAGTATTGAACAATTAAAAAATCAAAAAACGACAGATAGTAAAAATGATATTGTAGTACATAGTCCAGAGTCGGGAAACGAAAATTAGTTGCATTTAGAAACTCGGAACCCCAAAATAATTTTAAGAAATTAAAGAAAACACGATATAAGAAACAAAATGCAACTGATGGGGAAAAAATAAAGAAAAAAAAATTATTTTAAATAAAGTAATTAATAAACAAATAATTGAAGAATATGATAACCAAATTAATATAAATACAATATTCGAAAATCCATTAGAAGATTTAACGTATGATATAAATGGAACAAATGAAACAAGTAGAAATGATGATCTTAATGTACTAAAATGTCCCGAAATTAAATTTAAACTAGAAAACATTGAAACGAAAGCTTTAATTGATACCGGAAGCGAAATATCATGTATATCAGAAGAATTTTTCTTAAAATATAAAGATATTTTTGATAAACGCCCTATACTACCGATTTCAGGTAAAGTTATCAAAGGAGCCACTGGATTAAAATCAACTAGAATCAATAAACAAATTTTACTAAAAACAAATTTTAATGTAATAGAGATAAATTTAATTTATCTAGGAATTCCAAAATTAGTGAGAGCTTGCATTATTGGGTATGATTCTCAGAAAAAATTGAAAATGCTAATAGATACAGTAAATGAAAAAATATTGTTCAAAATAGGTAAACAAGACGGTGTAATAAGTTATAAAACAAAGCAAATAAACTCTGAAGAGTGTGCTTCATTATCAATTGAATTCGATGAAGTTTTCGATGAAAAAGAATTCTCGTGTTCCAATGATAAAAAATCAATAAATCACTTAGATTATGAATTAAATATAACTAGTGAAGAAATTGAAAAAATGTTAAATTTTGGGTTAATAGGTAGATCAACTAGTCCATTTATAAATCCATGTGTTATTGTTCCTAAAAAGGATGGATCTATTCGAATATGTTTAGATGCGAGAAAGCTAAATGAAAAGTTAATAAATGATTATGAATCACCACCCGGTGTGGAAGAAATATTTATGCAATGTAGAAACAGAAATTATATGTCAAATTTCGATTTGTCTAATAGTTTTTGGCAGATAGCATTATCGGAAGAAAGTAAAAAATATACTGCTTTTATTTGTGATAATAAAGTATATGAATTCAATGTTGTACCATTTGGTATTAAAATAAGTAGTGCTGCACTATTGCGAGGATTAGATAAAGCTATATCGGGATTAGATGATTTTTTATTATCATTTGTTGACGATTTAGTAGTAATATCTGAAAATTTTGATATTCATTTAGAACACTTAGATAAATTATTTACAAGATTACAAAACTGTAATTTAAGGTTAAATTTTGCAAAATCCAATTTTGTAAAAAAAGAAATTAAATTTTTAGGAAATATTATAACTAGTCTAGGTATAAAACCAGATCCAACAAAAGTAAAGTCAATTAAAAATTTTAAAATCCCAAAAAATGTACGAGAATTACTAGGTTTTTTAGGATTGATTAATTTTTGTACGAAATTTGCAAGAAATTATACACATGAAACCGTACCATTATTAAAGTTATTAAGGAAAGATGTAAAATTTAACTGGGGTAGTGAGCAACAAAAAGTATTTGATAGAATAAAAAATTTCTTTGATGAAAACATTATTTTAAGCTTTCCAGATACGAGAAAACCGTATATTTTAACAACGGATGCGAGTGATTATGCAATTGCAGGTATTTTATCACAATTAAACGATTTAGGGGAAGAGAAAATTATTACGTTTATAAGTCGTTCATTAAAGGGTAGTGAATTAAATTATTTTACTACCGAAAAAGAAATGTTAGCGATAGTTTGGTCACTGCACAAATTAGATAAGTATTTACGTGGATCAGATAATATAAAAGTGAGAACCGATCATGAAGCGTTAAGTTTTTTGTTAAATTGTAAATTTAATAATGCTAGGTTACGACGTTGGGATTATCAATACAAGATTTTAATATAAAACCTGAATACTTGCCAGGAATAAAAAATTTAGCAGCGGATTATCTAAGTAGGATAAATCAGTGTGAGAATTCAAATATTAAGGATTCAGAAATTATAATTGCAACAATTATTAAAAAATCGCTTGATAAAGAATTAAAAAATAATTTTATAAAATTAAAAGAAATTCAAAAAACAGATAAATTTTGTAATAATATCTTAAATAAAATAGAGAATAATGATGAATTTAATCGTTTTAAAATCATAAATGAATATTTATGTAAAATAACTAATGATAAACCTAAAGTTGTTTTGCCAGAAAGTATAACGAAGAATATAATTCAAAAATTACATGAATATTATGGGCATGTGGGGTCAAAGAAAATATATATGATGATAATGGAATATTTTTTTGCTCCTAAATTAAGAAAAAAATGTTATGAAGTTTTGAAAATTTGTGATAATTGTCAAAGAAATAAATATTTAACTGTTAAGTATCAAAGTACATTTCAACCAATGATAGTGAATGAACCAAGAGAATTATTATCGATTGATTTTTATGGTCCTTTACCTACTTCAAAAGGGGGGGGGTAAAGTATATTTTATCTACAATAGACGTTTTTTCAAAATTTGTTGTCTTATATCCATTAAAGAAAGCAACGAGCTTAGCAGTAATAAATAGAATTAAATCTTATATAAAAAATTATGGAAAACCAAAAGCTATAATTTCCGATCATGGTACACAATATACTAGTGAAAAATGGAAAGAGTACTTACAGAAAGAAAATATAAAATTAATATATTCTTCTATAAGACATCCACAGAGTAATTTAGTCGAACGTACGAACAAAGAACTCTCAAGAATATTTAAAACAATTTTAAGAAAGCATACAAGTTGGGTAAATGAAATAGAATATGTTGAAAAAATTTTAAATGAGACACACCATGAAACAACAGGTTTTCCACCTGTAGAATTACACTTTGATTCCAAATGTGATAGAATATGGGATAAATATGTAAATATACCGTTTTCAAAAAATAATTTAAGTTATGATGAAAAATTAAAAATTGCAAAAGAAAGAATGCATAATTTTATAAAAAATAGAGCAGAAAGAAAAAATAAGAAAAAATCAAAAACAAAATTTAAAATAGGTGATTTAGTACTAATTAAAGCGTTAAATGTCTCAAAAAATGAAAAACAAATAACAGCAAAATTTATGAATTTATATGAAGGACCTTATAAAATAATAAATTGTTACGGTCCTGATACGTATTTATTATATGATGAAGAAAAATCATATGAGCGTGGAAAGTTCCATATAGCGAATTTAAAATATTATTATAAGGAGTAAATGTAAAGTGAAAATAAAATGAATATGTAAAAGTCTAAATATTTATACAAAAACAGATTTTGCTTGGAGAGAATAATAGACTGTTTGTAAGCGAGAAGTAAATAGAACTCTTCTATACATCCATGGTACATTCATACTATACACAGAAAGGGTTACTGCAAATTGTTCGGCGCTTGAAAAATAAAGGTCATAATTCGAACATCTTAAACTTGCGAAGAAAGAAAATTGACAGTATTAACTGTGATTTTGTATAACTCAGTATGCCCACCAGGAAGATGCATTCGGCGACACAAACGTGTGAATTCATTGGGTGTGCACATGCACAAACCCAAGTGCTACCAGAGGATATTGTAAAGGGTGTGTGTGATGTAAGGAATATTGTGACGGTGCATCCGGGAAGGAGAATGACGGCTGGAATTTTTAAAAATACTGAAGAATTTAAATTTTACGAACCTGGTGTCAAAATAAGCAAAATACCAGCGAAAAAAAATAAAAACATTCAAACCATTCACCACCCAGATTTTAAAAAACTGCCATTTACGCCAATGATGCAGTTGAAAAGGAGAGGAGAAGCATTGGAGGCTGAAGTGAGAAAATTAAAAAAGGTTACGGAGGAAACATATGAATTTGGAGATATATATGAGGCAACCAATAGAGAGGATTTATCTATGGATGTGCAGGAGTTCGAGAAATTTTTAAATAATGAAAAGTAAGAGATATTAATAAGTTTTTGTATGAATATTTAAATTTAATTTTGTTAAAATAAAAATTTATACAAAATTAAGGGGGGGGTAGTGTGACTACCCAATATATATATATATATAATATATAGAAGAAGCAAATAAGTGACAGCGTAACGGTTAACGTATAGGCTTGTCATACTGAACAACCGAGTTCAAATCTTGGCAAAGGGAAATTTTTTTATTTGAATAAAATTAAATTATTTACTTATAAAATTATTAAAATTAATAAAAATTATAAATAATTCAATTTTATTTTTATTTTTTGTACAAAACGAAAATTTAAACAAATTATTAATGGATTTAAAACATTTTTGGAAAAGTTGCGAAATTTGTAAATAATAAATAATAATCATTTAAACATTATTATTTATTATTGCAATAAAAGAATTTTTGTTTATAGGTACAACCGATAGATGGATTTTAGTATAAAATAACTACTAGCAATTAAGAATAGTATGTAAGGTAATATAAGGATGGAAGATTGGAAGGAGAGTTAGACTCTTATTAAGCTCTATACTACTCTCGTAGTGATACCAGCATTGTGCGTGGTCCACTTCCTTGATAGTATAGAGTTTCATTTTTGTAAATGTTGAAAAACATTATTATATTAAGCCTCGTGGTGATACCAGCATTGAGCATGGTCCACCTCCTTGGTATAATACACTATACATTAGAATAAATTCTATCTTCTAAAACTTTATTTCTTTCTTTCATTGTTAGGATAAGAGTCGAAACCCTACACTTACCCACACACAAATATATTATGAACTGCTACTAAGATGGCAAGGCGCGCATCTTAGTATTTTGTTTCGTATCACACACAACACAACCAACATTAATAATAAAAAAAACTGACATATTAAGGTGCCCTAAAGAGAGCAAGGTGCGTCTCTTTAGGTTTTCCAACACTTCTAAATTTCAGGTCTGTAATGTAAGAAATGTGTACGTCACAATATATATATGGGCTATTTCACGTCAAGTGGTACGATGAAAATTTTAAATCGCTCCAAAATTTGAAAATAGGCTGGAAATATCTTCCAAAAGATAGAAAAAAAATTTTAGGTGTTGAAAATAATTTGCCTGAGAGTTATTCCACCATAAAAAATGGAAATTTTTCAATTTTTAGCAAAATTTCTATTTTCAAAGCCATTTATCTCAAAATCTATTGATTTTTTTGAAGAAACCTTACAAACAACTGTTGTTCATAATAATCTCTAAAACTTATCTACCTGGGTTACAATTCTTAATTTTAAATTCTCGAAGAGATAGAACGCCCAGAAATATTGAATATCAAAAAAAGGCGACCACGCCACAACCGATTTTGATATAACACCGCTCAAAAGATCACATTTTTCGAGAGCTTTCGAATGGCTTGGGTTAGATTATTGGCCAAGACCGCTGGTGTAGGTTATGCCCTAAAATACATGAAAATTAGTGATTTTATGAGGTTTATGAGGCATAACTTACAACAGCGATCTTGGCCAATAACCTAACTCAAGCCATTCGAAAGCTCTCGAAAAATGTGTTCTTTTGAGCGGTGTTAGATCAAAATCGATTGTGGCGTGGTCGCCTTTTTTTGATATTCAATATTTCTGGGCGTTCTATCTCTTCGAGATTTTAAAATTAAGAATTGTAACCCAGGTAGATAAGTTTTAGAGATTATTATGAACAACAGTTGTTTGTAAGGTTTCTTCAAAAAAATCAATAGATTTTGAGATAAATGGCTTTGAAAATAGAAATTTTGCTAAAAATTGAAAAATTTCCATTTTTTATGGTGGAATAACACTCAGGCAAATTATTTTTAACACCTAAAATTTTTTTTCTATCCTCTGGAAGATATTTCCAGCCTATTTTCAAATTTTGGAGCGAATTAAAATTTTCATCGTACCACTTGACGTGAAATAGCCCATATATAAAAGTGTGTGTGTGTGTGTGTGAGTGCGTGCGTGCGTGCGTGTGTGAATGTGTGTGTTGGTGTGTATGTGTGTGTGTGTGTGTGTGTGTGTGTGTGTGTGTGTGTGTGCTTGTGTGTGTGTATGTGTGTGCGTGTGTGAGTGTGCGTGTATGTGTTATGCCCTAAAATACATGAAAATCAGTGATTTTATGAGGTTATGAGGCATAACTTACTCCAGAGGTCTTGGCCAATAATCTAACCCAAGCCATTCGAAAACTCGCGAAAAATGTGAACTTTTGAGAGGTGTTAGATTAAAATCGATTGTGGCGTGGTCGCCTTTTTTTGATATTCAATATGCCCGGTGTTCTATCTCTTCGAGATTTTAAAATTAAGAATTGTAACCCGGGTAGATAAGTTCTAAAGATTAATTTAAACAAAAGTTGTTTGTAATGTTTTTTCATAAAAATCAACAGATTTTGAGATAAATGGCTTTAAAAATAGAAATTTTTCTAAAAAAGTGAAAAATTTCCATTTTTCATGGTTGAATAACTCTCAGGCAAATTATTTTTAACACCTAAAATTTTTTTTCTATCTTCTGGAAGATATTTCCAGCCTGTGTGTTGTTGTGTGTTGTGTGTGTGTGTGCTTGTGTGTGTGTATGTGTGTGCGTGTGTGAGTGTGCGTGTATGTGTTATGCCCTAAAATACATGAAAATCAGTGATTTTATGAGGTTATGAGGCATAACTTACTCCAGAGGTCTTGGCCAATAATCTAACCCAAGCCATTCGAAAACTCGCGAAAAATGTGAACTTTTGAGAGGTGTTAGATTAAAATCGATTGTGGCGTGGTCGCCTTTTTTTGATATTCAATATGCCCGGTGTTCTATCTCTTCGAGATTTTAAAATTAAGAATTGTAACCCGGGTAGATAAGTTCTAAAGATTAATTTAAACAAAAGTTGTTTGTAATGTTTTTCATAAAAATCAACAGATTTTGAGATAAATGGCTTTAAAAATAGAAATTTTTCTAAAAAAGTGAAAAATTTCCATTTTTCATGGTTGAATAACTCTCAGGCAAATTATTTTTAACACCTAAAATTTTTTTTCTATCTTCTGGAAGATATTTCCAGCCTATTTTCAAATTTTGGAGCGATTTAAAATTTTCATCGTACCACTTGACGTGAAATAGCCCATATATAAAAGTGTGTGTGTGTGTGCGTGTGCGTGTGTGTGTTTGTGTGTGTGTGTGAGTGCGTGCGTGCGTGCGTGTGTGTGCGTGTGTGTATGTGTGTGTTGGTGTGTGTGTGTGTGTGGTGTGTGCTTGTGTGTGTGTATGTGTGTGCGTGTGTGAGTGTGCGTGTATGTGTTATCAGTGATTTTATGAGGTTATGAGGCATAACTTACTCCAGAGGTCTTGGCCAATAATCTAACCCAAGCCATTCGAAAACTCGCGAAAAATGTGAACTTTTGAGAGGTGTTAGATTAAAATCGATTGTGGCGTGGTCGCCTTTTTTTGATATTCAATATGCCCGGTGTTCTATCTCTTCGAGATTTTAAAATTAAGAATTGTAACCCGGGTAGATAAGTTCTAAAGATTAATTTAAACAAAAGTTGTTTGTAATGTTTTTTCATAAAAATCAACAGATTTTGAGATAAATGGCTTTAAAAATAGAAATTTTTCTAAAAAAGTGAAAAATTTCCATTTTTCATGGTTGAATAACTCTCAGGCAAATTATTTTTAACACCTAAAATTTTTTTTCTATCTTCTGGAAGATATTTCCAGCCTATTTTCAAATTTTGGAGCGATTTAAAATTTTCATCGTACCACTTGACGTGAAATAGCCCATATATAAAAGTGTGTGTGTGTGTGTGCGTGTGCGTGTGTGTGTGTTTGTGTGTGTGTGTGTGAGTGCGTGCGTGCGTGCGTGTGTGTGCGTGTGTGTATGTGTGTGTTGGTGTGTGTGTGTGTGTGTGTGTGTGTGCTTGTGTGTGTGTATGTGTGTGCGTGTGTGAGTGTGCGTGTATGTGTTATCAGTGATTTTATGAGGTTATGAGGCATAACTTACTCCAGAGGTCTTGGCCAATAATCTAACCCAAGCCATTCGAAAACTCGCGAAAAATGTGAACTTTTGAGAGGTGTTAGATTAAAATCGATTGTGGCGTGGTCGCCTTTTTTTGATATTCAATATGCCCGGTGTTCTATCTCTTCGAGATTTTAAAATTAAGAATTGTAACCAGGGTAGATAAGTTCTAAAGATTAATTTAAACAAAAGTTGTTTGTAATGTTTTTTCATAAAAATCAACAGATTTTGAGATAAATGGCTTTAAAAATAGAAATTTTTCTAAAAAAGTGAAAAATTTCCATTTTTCATGGTTGAATAACTCTTAGGCAAATTATTTTTAACGCCTAAAATTTTTTTTCTATCTTCTGGAAGATATTTCCAGCCTGCTTTCAAAATTTGGAGCGATTTAAAATTTTCATCGTACCACTTGACGTGAAATAGCCCATATATATATACTTCAAATTTTTTTTTTAAGAATATACAATATATGAATTTTTTCCGTGCGCAAAAAAAAGTTATGAGTATAACTTGAAAGAATGTGTATTAGTTTACGCATTTCTGATGATAAACCTCATAAAATTTTTAAATGTGTACTCAATGATAATAACGAATCTAAAATTTAATGCTATAAATGTAGATGCAAAATTATTTGAAGATAAAATAAATATTAATCAAGTAAATCATACACTTTTCTAAACATCAATATGATATATACAATAGATTAAAAATTAAATACATTAATTATTGCATTTTTAGATAATTCTATTATAAACAGTAATGGCAAAAGAAAATTCGAATTTTAATAGTGGCAATATAAAATACGGACTACATTTGAAAAGTTTTTCTAATATTATTAATTTAGGAGCATTTAATTTAAATATTTTTTAATTTAATATTTCAAAGTGTTATGGATATACCAGTGAGTAGATTATGTATAGTTATATAAAACAATATTTTAAATGAACAAGTATATATTTATTAGAAACAGAAGGTTACTTAAGGAATGAATTTGTTTATAATAATCAATATAAATATATGGGCTGTGTAACTAAAGGGAAAAATAAATTGGATATAACTATAGATTCGCACGCAAATTTTGAAAGAGGGTGCAAATTACGAATTACGGGAGAAATGGAAAAAACAGGTTTTTATTTATATGCCGTTAGAATATTATAAATAGTTGTTTAATATTAATATAAAAATTTATTTATTTCAGAAGAAAGTTTTATTACCCTAAAAGTACAAAATATTAATGACATAGAACTTTTAGCGATGATCCTTCGTCATTAAATAAATTAATTTTAGGAGGTGAAGTTCTATTTAGATCCGTTTAAAATAATCCGAAATTTTAATAAGTTGTTACTAAATATTACAATTTAGTAAGTATATGCACTTTACTATTTTTGGTAAGTTAATTTTTCATTAACATTTATAATTATTAAAATATAAATTTAAGTTTTATAGGAATTCATATAGTTTAAAATTAACAGTTAACATTTAATATGTCTCTTTTTTTTATGATGTTTATTCTGATTTCATTACACAAAATTTTGGTAAACTTTTATTTATAAATTATAATCGTATTTAAAAAAAAATTATATTTTTGGTATAAAACCCAAAGCACTATAGCAATAACTCCAAGGTGTTGTGTGATTCTGTTTAATTTTTAAGGGGGTTCCAAAGTCAATTTTTATCCTCCCTACCTTATCGACTGACTAAATCAAATAATCGATTATAATTAGATAATTATATTATTATACGGAGAAATAAGAGTTCATTGCCCTTCGTATATGGATTATTTAAGTGTGTGCAAAATTAGCACGTTTTTGTTTAAACCCTTACCAAAAATTTTGAGTATGCTGCGCCCATCTCACATTTTTGGTAAGGGATTAAATACAAGCGAAATAATATTTTTGTCTCAAACTTTGTACATATTTAACTTATTCATATACGAAGGGAAGTGTACTTATAAATATATTCAGTACATTAAAAAAAATAGTAGACTTTAATACCGCAACAGTAACAAAATAAAATCTTACGCCATAAATTACCGTTCGGTGGCGCTAGCGGTAGAATGATACGAAAGTTACGCGAGTGCAGCAGCCGCCATCTTAGACTGTCGGCTGCACGGCAAATAGTCAACTTTTTTTAAAGTTGTCGATTTGACGTGCAAACATATTGATATGCACACACAGGGATCATGAAACAAAACTTTTATGTTTATAGGTGCATTTAAGCAAATTAAATAACAGGCGCATTTTAGTACGCAGGAATAACCAGAATACTGAATGTCTATTATTAGTTGGAATGTGGGGACTTCGTGGTGCGTGCGCTCCGTCGATCGCCTGCGTACACGCACCACGAAGTCATTTTTACCGCTCGATTCAACCCGTTTGATTATTATAAAAGAAATCTTTCAGTATTCAATGTCGTCTTATTTTCTGATTACGTTAAATATTAAAGTAAATTAATTAACAGGTGCATTTTAGTACGAAGGGAATAACCAGAATACTGAATGTTTATTATTAGTTGGAAAGTGGGGACTTCGTGGTGCGTGCGCACCGTCGATCGCCTGCGTACACGCACCACGAAGTCATTTTTACCGCTCGATTCAACCCATTTGATTTTTATAAAAAAAATCTTTCAGTATTCAATGTCGTCTTATCTTCTGATTACGTTAAATATTAAAGTAAATTAATTAACAGGCGCATTTTAGTACGCAGGAATAACCAAAATACTGAATGTCTATTATTAGTTGGAAAGTGGGGACTTCGTGGTGCGTGCGCTCCGTCGATCGCCTGCGTACACGCACCACGAAGTCATTTTTACCGCTCGATTCAACCCGTTTGATTATTATAAAAGAAATCTTTCAGTATTCAATGTCGTCTTATTTTCTGATTACGTTAAATATTAAAGTAAATTAATTAACAGGTGCATTTTAGTACGCAGGAATAACCAAAATACTGAATGTCTATTATTAGTTGGAAAGTGGGGACTACTTCGTGGTGTGTGCGCTCCGTCGATCGCCTGCGTACACGCACCACGAAGTCATTTTTACTGCTCGATTCAACCCGTTTGATTATTATAAAAAAAATCTTTCAGTATTCAACGTTGTCTTATTTTCTTATTAAGTTAAACATTTAAGTAAATTAATCAGGCAAAAAGCGTATGAAAATGGGATACAAGCTTTAATGTTACAAGAGCCGTATACAAGGTCGAATAAAGTGATGGATTACGGAATGGGAATAAGAATTGTCTCTGGAAAGGAAAACCCATGGGCTGCTATAGCAATAACAGACCCGAACGCAGTAGTTTTGCAAATATCAAATCTCTGCATGACACATTTTGCGGTTGCAGAAGTCTCGATGCCATATAAAGTATATCTTATAAGTGGATACTTCCAACTAAAGGATGATATCGAAGTGCATCTCAGCACGTTGCAAACAATTATTAATGCACTGCAAGGAAAGAACTTTATTATTGGTATCGATTCGAATGCCCGATCTGCCCTATGGGTTCCAGTAGACACAGATGTAAAAGGAGAAAAGCTAGAAGAGTTTATAATCCAGAATAATTTGAGTGTGATAAATGACCCTAATAGCATAGCAACGGTCGCAAGTGAAGTCGGAGAAGGATACGTAGATGTAGCAATAGCCTCACCTAATATGATCGAAAGAATACATAACTGGAAAGTTCAAAAGAACTGGACTTCCAGCGATCACAGGACTATAACGTTCGAGATAGGAGAAATAGCTGCAAGCGGAAGATACAGAAACAGCGAAAATATTAGGCGTTACATGAGCAGCAAGGCTAACTGGGGTTTATTTGTACACACTCTAAGAGAAAACTGGAAACCAATTCCGAACTATCACGATACAGGCTCAACGATCGCCGGCTTGAGAAACATAACCAATGGCATGTGACAAAGCCATACCAATTAAGAACAAATCAAATAGGAAAGTCCCATGGTGGAATGAAGAACTGACACAGGCCAAAAAATACACAAACAAACTGAGACGGCAATTTCAAAAGGAAAGAAACCCAGAACAAAGGGAATATAAGAAAAGGGTTTATAAGTCGGCCAAGAGACAGTATACAAGACAAATTGACTCGACAAAGACCCGTAAATGGGAAGAGTTCGTAACTAAACAAGGCAATGACAATCCATGGAGCTTACCGTACAAACTGGCCGCCAAAAAGGCAAGGATTAGAGACATCGCAAGTAATATTCTAACAGATAGTGGATACACGATGACTTGGGAAGAAACAGCAAAACAGATACTAGACCGACTGTTCCCAGACGATGAAATATACTCAAAGACACAAGAGCAAGCGAATATAAGGCTGCAAAACAATAGATATACAGACGAATACAGTGAAACGGAGGAGTTTACAATAACAGAGATGGTACAAGTGGTAAAGAAAATGAAGCCAGGTAAAGCTCCAGGAATAGACTGTTTCGATCTGACAATAATATAAAGTGCTCTAGAGGTAGTCGGCGAAGATCTGTTAAAGATATACAATAGCTGTTTAAAGTATGGCATCTTTCCGAACATGTGGAAAGTTGGAAAGGTCATTACTCTAAAGAAAGGAATCGATAAAGACCCAAGTCTCCTAAGCTCGTATAGACCAATATGCCTTTTATCTATATTAGGCAAAATACTGGAAGGACTAATAATCAGAAAACTGGAAAAAGTAGTGGAACCCAGTCTTTCAGATAAACAATACGGCTTCAGGAAGAACAGATCCACAGAAGATGCGATAGTCTATGTAGTTAATAAAGCGAAACAATCCAACAAGAAATACGTGATCATAATGTTTCTTGACATAAAGGGAGCATTTGATAACGTATGGTGGCCGGGAGTACTGGAAAAGCTAAGACACATGAGATGCCCCTGGAGACTGTATGAAATAATTAGGGATTACCTCTGTAATAGGAAAGTAATCATTTCCGAAGGTGGCAACTTTGCGAGTAACGATGTGACAAAAGGTTGTCCCCAGGGCTCACTACTGGGGCCGATCCTATGGAACGTAGTGTTTGACGAAATACTTCGCGCATTAGAGAGAGAAGGACATGAGACGATAGCCTATGTAGATGACCAGGCAGTAATAGTAGAAGGAGACTCCAGGAGAGAACTAGAAATAAGAGGACAAGCTGCAATCGACATGATAGAGAGATGGAGCAAAAAGGTCAAAATGAAACATACACCAGATAAATGTGGCATGCTCTTAGCCAAGGGAACATTCCATGAAAAATGTTACCCAGTAATTAAAATAAATGGCAAGAGAATTAAAAGACAGGAACCAGTAAAATATCTGGGAGTTTCATTTGGCAAAGGCCTAAGTGTGCAGCATCTTAGCTGCAGCTTAGCGTGCAGATTAGCTAGAGACGAGTGGGGCTTGGGCTATCGTTCTCTGGAAATAATATACAAAGGAGTATATATACCAATTATAACGTACGCAGCAGCAGGATGGTTTAAACTCGCAAATAATGTCCAAAAGAAAAAGCTCATAATGTCACAAAGATATGCTCTAATGAAAACAACGGGAGCATATAGAACCACTTCGGCTGAGTCCATCACAATGATAACGGGTCACTTGCCGATAGATCTGGAATGTGAAAAAAGAATAGGAATGCATTACATAAGGAAGAACAAGGAATTTAAATACATGAACTACACATACCAGACGGTGGAGAATCCTCTACCAGGCAATGAATGTAAGAGAAAATATAATGCAAGGTGTGAACTGGACAAGGAAATGATTAAAGTGTGGCAGTCGAGGTGGGATAACTCTATAAAGGGCAGACATACGTATGAGATAATGCCAAACGTGGAAGAAAGAAGGAAAAAGATGTGGCTTAAACCGAGCAAATATCTAATGCAAATTCTTAGTGGACATGGAAGTTTTCAAACTTTCAGAAAGCGATTTAACTTCGTCGAATCAGATCTATGCAGCTGCGAAGAAATTGACTCCCCAGAACATGTCATATGGAAATGCGTGAAGTACGAACAAATAAGACTAAAACACATGCAGGAGACAGAGGCAGGAATGAGAAACATAAAAGCCTTATTGGAAATAAAGGAAGGGACCGAGAGGCTGACAAGGATGACGAAAGAAATCTTACTCGCAAAGGATGCTACGGAAATTCTAGAAAGAAACTTAGTCGTAGACATAGTGGAAACGGAGGAGGAAACCCAAATAGAAGAGATAAGGGAAGAGAATGAGTGAGTAGGATAGGGATAGATAATATTCCAGAAAGTAGATAGATAAGAGAAAAAGGAAAAGCATAAGTGAGAAGGGAATGAAAGTAGTTAGGTTAGAAAAGATTTCCATAGTAACTAACAAATGGAAGAATAGGAAAGGAAATAGATACAGAGGTAATCAAGATAGTTTCTCATACTAGACAATAGGTTAAACTAACACATATTCTTAGAAAGAACATAACTGACGAGAATTAATGACGCTGAAAGAGGCAAAATGGCATTAGAGCGAAAGTAGAATGAATGGAGATGAAAGACAAAGTTTGAAAGACAGTGTGAAAGATTATGAAAGTCAGGGAGAATGATCGGACGCTAGATACGAACTCCTTCTTTTATAAAAGTAGATAGAGGAAAATAAGAAACAAAGTAGGGTGGAAGAAGAAAGAAGAAGGAAGACATTAGGAAGAGAAAAGAATATAGCAACTGCAAAGAGTGTATTAGGATATCGGGTATAGTATAAAGAATCGATGACAGCGCCCTCAATATTAAAATGAGACGGATTCTATACTAGACTTTCGTGACCTCCTCGAGAAGCACTAACATACTGCCAATGGACCTAGCCAAGGCAGTATGTTAGTGCTTAGTTAGTGCTAAGGCAACTAGGGTGCCACTGTAGGACCCCCTGGTTTTAATATTATCCGGGGATACCACTTTTGGCCCGATCTTTGCTACAATCGCTGCGGCTATCTCTGTTGTTGTCGTGGACTCGTCCATGTCCCTGATGGTGATAGACACTTTGTGAGTCAGCAGCTGGACCTCTGCTGACCCAGTCATGGTGGACGAGACCACTGTCCTCAGCTCCACCGTTTCCGTTCCGGGTCGCCTCAGTTCGAGGAGGAGCTCCCCAGCCCTGGTGCGCCTGATACGCGTGACCCGTTCTCCTAGTGTCTTTAATTCCGGTGCAGCCTTGACCTTCCGGAGAATGTCAGCGTAGAATGAGCCCCCGCTAGATATCTTGATCTTGATGGCATCTGGGCGTGGGGGTCTTACTCCGGCCTTAGGCTCCGCCGTGCCTTTGGCCGGTTTGCTGGCACGTTTCTGCTGTTCTTGCTGCTTTGGCTGGCTCTCCTTCATCTTCTTCTTCTTTTTGCCCTTCTTCACTACCGTGGCCCAGTCAGGGACCTTTGACTGGTTTCTAATACTAGGCTTCTAATATATATTGCTGTGTATAAAAATTTTTCACTCCCCATGTATCGGCATTCATATATATATATATATATATATATATCTGGTTCCAGAGACCACAGTACATACATAGATACATATATATATATATGTGCGTGTGCGTGTGTGTGTGTGTGTGTGTGCGCGCGGCAGAATAATTATGTAATATATATATTTTTAAATTGTTTTTTCAAGAATAGATAAAAAAATGTTATGTGTATAACTTGAAAGAATGTGTATTAGTTTACTCATTCCTGATAATATTAAACTCATAAAATTTTTAAATGTGTACTCAATAATAATAACGGACCTGAAATTCAATGTAATGCTTCAAATACAGATGCAAAATTTTTCGGAGATAAAATAAATATTAATCAAGTATAACATACCTTTTTCCAAATATACATATGTGATATATACAATGGGTTAAAAATTAAATACGTTAATTATTGTATTTTTAAGATAATTCTATTATAAACAGTAGTGGCAAAAGAAAATTCAAATTTTAACAGTGGTAATATAAAATACGAATTACATTTAAAAAGATTTTCAAAAATTATTAATTTAGGAGCATTTAATTTAAATATTATTTAAATTAATATTTCAAAATTGTATGGATATATAAGTGAGTAGTTTATGTATAATTATAGAAAACAATATTTTAAATAAACAAGTATGTATTTATTAGAAACAGAAGGTTTTTTAAGGAATGAATTTGATTATAATAATAAAAATAAATATATGGGCTCTGTAACTGAAGGAAAAAATAAATTGGATATAATTATGGATTAAAACGCAAATTTTGAAAGAGGGTGCAAATGACGAATTACGGGAGAAATAGAAGAAACAGATTTTGATTTATATGCCACTAAAATTATATAAATACTTCTTTAAAATTAATACAAAAATTTATTTATTTAAGAAGAAAGTTTTATTTCTCGAAAAGTACAAAAATTAATGACCTATAGAACTTTTGGCGATGCTCCTTCGTCATTAAATAAATTTATTTTAGGAGGTAAAGTTTTATTTAGATCCGTTTAAAATAATCCAAAATTTGAATAAGTTTTTACTAGATACTATAATTAAGTATATGCACTTTACTATTTTTGGTAAGTTAATTTTTTATTAACATTTATAATTATTAAAATATAAATATAAGCTTTATAAGAATTCATATAGTTTAAAATTTACAGTTAACATTTAATATGTCTATTATTTTTATTATTTTTATTCTAATTCATTACACTAAAGTTTGGTAAACTTTTATTTATAAATTATAATCGTATTTAAAAAAAAATTATATTTTTGGTATAAAACCCAAAGCACTATAGCAATACCTCCAAGGTGTTGTGTGAATCGGCTTAATTTCTAAGGTGTCCACGGTAGTGAAAAAATAATACAATTTAAAACATTATTTTAAATAAGTTTATTACAAAAAACCTTTTTCGAAACTGAAATAGGGGGTTGGCGCGCGAAGCGCGCAGGGGGGCGAAGCCCTCCTAGTATATATATATATGGGAAATTCCATGTGAAGTGATCCAATTAAAAAATAGAATTTTGTTTTAATGTATGGAATCAGTAAAAAACTACTTGAATAGAGTGTAGCTAAATTTTTAGACCTCAATTTCAATTAGTACCAAAGCTGTAGCCAATCAAAAAATCGAATTTTTTTAAAAAATTGACTTTTTGGCCATTTTTATCACTTAATAACTCAAAATCTAACAATTTTTTCTTATATACATTAAATTTGAAAAAGTTTATTAATTTCAAGAAGAATCAGTTGAAATATTTCATTTATATTATTTTAAAAATTTGAATATAGTTATAATCAATAAAAACCTTTATAGTAAAAAAAAGGGTTGTGCGATCAAAAATATTTTATCTATCCAAAAATCTAATTCATCGATGATTAATTACCTTCAAAATAATGCAAAGTTTGAGTGCGGCAGAGCATTTTAGACAAAGTTATGGTGTTTTTAGGCAAATTTCTTAAAAAAAGAGAGCAAATGCATTTTATGAAAAAAACAGACTAACCGTATACTTGCATTCAAACAATATGACACTATTATTCCTCAATATTACTAAAATATACTATTTATTGTTAGTTACTGATACTTTTATTTAGTTGTTATTTAAGTCTGATACTTTCAGTTATACCTGTTATATAATTGGATTTATTGAAATTATAAAAAGTTTCAGGTATTTATCCAATTATATAACAGGTATAACTGCTTATACCTACTGTTTTGTGTTTGTAAGCAACTTAGAGATTAAAAAGTATCAGTGACTAACAATAAATAGTATATTTTAGTAATATTGAGGAATAATAGTGTCATATTGTTTGAATGCAAGTATACGGTTAGTCTGTTTTTTTCATAAAATGCATTCGCTCTCTTTTTTAAGAAATTTGCCTAAAAACACCATAACTTTGTCTGAAATGCTCTGCCGCACTCAAACTTTGCATTTATTTGAAGGTAATCAGTCATCGATGAAATAGATTTTTGGATGGATAAAATATTTTTGATCGTACAACCCTTTTTTTTACTATAAAGGTTTTTATTGATTATAACTATATTCAAATTTTTAAAATAATATGAATGAAATATTTCAACTGATTCTTCTTGAAATTAATAAACTTTTTCAAATTTAATGTATATAAGAAAAAATTGTTAGATTTTGAGTTATTAAGTGATAAACATGGCCAAAAAGTCAATTTTTTCAAAAAATTCGATTTTTTGATTGGCTACAGCTTTGGTGCTAATTGAAATTGAGGTCAAAAAATTTAGCTACACTCGATTCAAGTAGTTTCTTACTGATTCCATACATTAAAACAAAATTCCATTTTTTAACTGGATCACTTCACATGGAATCTCCCATATATATATATATATATGTTGAATCCTGAATTCTTAGACACGGCGGCGGCGGCGGCGAAATATTTATACTCTATAGACATATATATATATATATATATATATATATATATGGGGTGTTCCACGTGAAGTGGTCCGATCAAAATTTTAAAATGCACCAAATTTTGGGTACACTTTGCAAATGTTTTTCAGAATACAGAAAAAAATTTTTAGGTACTGGAATCTATTTGCTCAAAAGTTATTCTTACCTCAAAAAGTGAATTTTTCCATATTTTTTTCAACACCAGCTGGGTTTACCGCTATATAACTCAAAATCTATCAACTTTTACTATAGAACATTATATGTAACATTCGTTGCTAATTATATCTAGAATTTATTCTTCTGGGTTAGAATTTCTAATCTCAAGGTTAATGACAAATAAACTACATGTCAATATTCAACTTGAAAAAAATGCAAGTGCGCCACCTTTGATTTTTTCATCCAAAAGTCTAAAAAAAAGCTTGGAGCAATACCTTTCAAATGGTCTGTAGCATTTTTATGGCCTCCAATTCTGTAAAAAGTTATGACAATTTAAAGAAACACGAAATTTTTTTAAAAATTTAAATGGGAATTACCATGTTAATTTTTGTGAATTTTTTGTCTTTCTTTAAATTGTCATAACTTTTTACAGAATTGGAGGCCATAAAAATGCTACAGACCATTTGAAAGGTATTGCTCCAAGCTTTCTTTTAGACTTTTGGATGAAAAAATCAAAGGTGGCACACTTGCACTTTTTTTAAGTTGAATATTGACATGTAGTTTATGTAACATTGACCTTGAGATTAGAAATTCTAACCCAGAAGAATAAATTCTAGATATAATTAGCAACGAATGTTACATATAATGTTCTATAGTAAAAGTTGACAGATTTTGAGTTATATAGCGGTAAACCCAGCTGGTGTTGAAATAAATATGGAAAAATTCACTTTTTGAGGTTAGAATAACTTTTGAGCAAATAGATTCCAGTACCTAAAAATTTTTTTCTGTATTCTGAAAAACATTTGCAAAGTGTACCCAAAATTTGATGCATTTTAAAATTTTGATCGGACCACTTCACGTGGAATACCCCATATATATATATATATACTAGGGGGGTTTCGCCCTCCTGCGCGCTTCGCGCGCCAACCCCCTATATTTAATTTCGAAAAAGGGTTTTCGTAATTAATTTATTTAAAATAATGGTTTAGATTGTATTATTTTTTCACTACCATGGACACCTTAAAAATTAAACAGATTCACACAACACCTTGGAGGTATTGCTATAGTTATTATAATTTATAAATAAAAGTTTATCAAAATTTAGTGTAATGAAATCAGAATAAAAATAATAAAAAAAATAGAGACATATTAAATGTTAACTGTAAATTTTAAACTATATGAATTCTTATAAAGCCTAAATTTATATTTTATAATTATAAATGTTAATGAAACATTAACTTACCAAAAATAGTAAAGTGCACATACTTATTAAATTGTAGTATTTAGTAACTACTTATTAAAATTTTGGTTTATTTGTAACGGTGTGCTTGCCCGGGGAAAACTTACTGAGTCGTTCGTCTTACATACCTTTAGTTCGTGGCGAACGAACTTGTATAGTCTCGCCGACTAGGTATCGCACACTTAATGACTCAAGACAATTTATATATGTATGTAAGTTGTTTACAAAAATCTTTCCCGGGCAGCGGCTGCGGTTACCTGTCCGCACACTTGCCGTTAAAGTTGTATGGAAATCGAATTCCGATTTCCAACAACAGCAGGTAAAATGATGATATTCTTTCCTAAAATGGACCGCGGAAAGAAAATAAAATGTGAGTCCGCGAGAATTCGTATCTTGAAATACGACTCGAAGGAAAACGGAGGAATGAAATTATAATACGCCGGTTAGAGAAAAATATAAATCAACACGGGTTGAACTAGATTAACAATTAACAGATTTATTTAAACAAGAACGAATGATTAAATATAATAAGATTTATTAATATGGTCGAGGTCTATGCGCACGGAGATTGAGTCGAAAATATCGACTCAACACGAGAGGGGAAAGGGGTACGCGAACTAACTAACTTAATATTATTCGCACGATCGCATTAAATAAAACAGATAATAATTATTCGCGCGAAAGTGGTACCACTTACTTTTATTTATCGTCTTCGGATCTCGAATATCGGAAAAAGTAAATGAATTCCTCCCTCTCGCTGCCTCTTTATATTCTAAATGGAAAATGTCGGTGGGAGAATCCCTCGACCACCGATCACTTTTATTTTCTATGTCCGTGTGTAGAAACACTACACTATCTCACACAGTAAAACGAATAAATCACGGTACGAAATATCGATAAGAATAACTCCGATTAGATCTGCGGTCTATAAAAAGTATATTTTCCCGAAGTTATCCCGTCACACGTGTAACCGTCGTCTATCGTGTCGTCTATCGTGTCGTGTGCGCGCGACTCTCCCCCCAATTCCTTCTATCCTTGCGCGGGTATCAGCCGTTCGCGCCGTTGGCTATGCCTATATCTATTTATAGCGCTCGTGTCTACCTACCTGATTCGTATAATGGTAAGTGAGTACATCACTTACCATTACATATTTTAAACGGATCTAACTAGAACTTCACCTCCTAAAATTAATTTATTTAATGACGATGGATCATCGCCAAAAGTTCTAATGTCATTAATATTTTGTACTTTTAGAGTATATAACGGGATTTCGAGTGTCGGCGTAGGTAGGTGCCTGGATTATCGGCGACGTTCGTCGATAGGACCAAGTCGACTAGCCCGGATAATTGCGAATGGTAGCACAGTGGCGAGGCAGAAGCTTCTGCCTCGCGCTACCGGGATCGTGGGTTCGCGCCCCGATACCTTCGTTGATTTTTTTATTCCTTATATTCAATCCCACCCCGTTATAAATGGCGTCCAAATACGTGTGGATTAGGGATTACGCCGGATTAATTATCACAGAGAAGTGATAATTAATCTTACGAATTATTTATTTATTTAATAATAAGAAATTTTTAACAAGAATAAAGCTTTTACTACCAAGTGGGTAGTAAAATCCGAAAAGCCGCCGTGGTATTTGCGGACAAATACCACAACGTGAGGTCGACCCTGCGACTCAATTAGATTAATTTCCATCTCTCTCTCTCTCTCTCGAATCGTCTCGCTTTCGGCGGATTGAGACAATTATTCGTAAATAATTGACTCAAAATTCAACAAAGCGAATTGTAAAGCCTGCGCAAGGTTACAAACTTGAACCTGGTAGAATTGAAGCTTTTCGGACGGACATAACCTGGCCCGACGTCCTAACATTTATAGGTTAGGATAACAAATCCATGTTTATGCGATTGTAAGTGAGGTCATGCGTGCGGTTTAAATAATTTAGATAACGATAAGATATTAATTTGTTTGTGATTAAGTTAATTGATTTATTTAAATTCACTAATTTAAGAAGATTTAGTTGCGATAGACCTCGAGCCAGGTTAACAATTTAAATTAACGAGTAGAAAAGAAAAATCTTGAATATTATTAATTTTTAAATTTAAATTGTCCTCGGTTTTCTTTGATAGTACTCTAGTGAGTGATAGTAGAGTTCAAGAGAACCTGTCCGAAAAGCTAGAAGTGTATTTGCGGATAGCAGATTCAAGTGAGTGGCTATATATTTTAGGGAAAAGATAATTCCTTCAACTTTTGGCCCAATAATTTTAATTTTTCTTTGCGGCCACGCAATTTAAAATAGAATAACCTTGCGCGCGCCAGGCCACAGTGCACCAAAAATACAGATTTTTGTTTATTTGAAGTTATCCGCGAGCGCTAATTAAATAAACGCAATGGCCGACCGAAACGCCGACAGTTTGGCCCAACGAGACGAGGACGTTATAGTACAGGTGGACGAGTGGATCCACACCCAAAACGCAGCACAAATCGAGGCTCACCAAGAACAGATGGAGCTTCGACTTGATGGTACCCGCTATCAAAAGGCGGAACGCCTACAGCTATGGCTGCTAGGAAATTATTCGGCCGACGAGTTCAGTCAAGAAACTGACACCGTCAATGACCGGATGAGGCGGGTCGAGAAGCGGACAGAAGTGATCCGCCGAGTCGGGGAGAGAACGCCAGGAGCGTTACCTGATGAGAGAGGTACGCACCTGATTGAGGAAAATCTCAACCGTACGACCCGACTACCTAGCGAGGACATACCAACAGCCCCAGAGGAGGGTCATTCTAGCAGCCAATCCATTCGGAGGGGTAGTCAATCCAACTGGATAACGCTAATAGCGACCGATGGGACGCCATTTGATGTGCCGCGGCTATTCTCCATATGCCTGGCAGAACAAATTGCCAAGACATAAGCTCTACAAGAGCAAATGGAAAGTATGGCGGTACAGATAACGAGGCTAACCGATGCCGTAAGCCACATGACGTCCCAAAGAGCATCAATTACGCGATTGGATCCACTAGGCCTAAGTCCACGTGTCCAATTTTAGGACACGTATACCTGCTACCAGCCAGAGGAGTCACCGGTTCAACAGGAGGACAAACGGATATAGCCTCAAACGCCAGGACCAGCTCCTAGCGCCACCCTGGGCGGAGCTTGGGAGGGGGGAGATACCTGGGTACCAGGAAGGCCCCCATGTGAAGAAAGATTCCCCTTAAAGCCCCAAGCGTCGTGCGTCTAAGAACAACCGTCCTGGGCTTTGCGCTCATTTAACCCCACACGCGACCGAGGCGAGATCGTGAGAAAGTGGGGAATAAAGTTCTCAGGGGACGGGAGCGAGAGCATTAACAGCTTCTTAGAGCGCGTGGATGACTGCAGAGTCCTAGCAAACATGACGCAGGATGAAGTCCTTCCTTCCGACAATCGACGTCGGATCAGCCAAGCCGATCAAGCAGCGGTACTACCCGGTCTCGGACAAAATCCAAGAAGAAATGCACCGCCAAGTGAAGGAGATGCTTGACTCCGGGGTCATTGAGCCCTCGACCAGCGGATGGTCCAGCCCGGTGGTGATGGCGAGAAAGGATGACAATTCTAGACGGTTTTGTATCGACTTCAGGAAAGTCAACGCTTTAACAAAATCAGATGCATATCCTTTGCCTTTCATGCACGATATACTGCGCAAACTAAG
This sequence comes from Theocolax elegans, assembly GCA_026168455.1. Lineage (NCBI taxonomy): Eukaryota > Metazoa > Arthropoda > Insecta > Hymenoptera > Cerocephalidae > Theocolax > Theocolax elegans. Next base: position 75,603,827 of record CM047425.1, read on the forward strand.
AAAGGCTCGCTATATCTCCACTCTCGACATGAATTGCGACTATCATCAGATACCGTTGCAAGTCGAGTCGCGCCATATTACTGCTTTCACAGTTCCCGGATTGGGACTGTTCTGCCGAGGCCCACAGCGAGCGTTCTGCCGAAAAAGGGAAGGGGTCGTCCGCGGAAAACCGCTAGGGTGGTCGTCCGTCCGATAAACAGGGCCATAGAACCGTGCGTCTGCATTATGGAATTAGAACAGAAGCGTGGTAGGGGTCGTCCAAGGGAGAACCCGAAATAAGGGAATACTCGGATAGTACCAAGGCTAGCAGCCGATACCCATCTCTGAAGGCTCCTTTTGGATTAAATTCTCCTCTGCCACGGACCGAGCAAATTGAGAGCCCCTAGCTCGTTGTGGACGACTAGATTTCAGAAGTTCCGTGTCCAAAGATTGGGCATCCGTGCTTTCTCCCGATCCTGCAGTCGCGAATCTCAGATACACACGTCCAGTGTACGTGGAATCTGGGAGGGGGGGTGTAAAGGTAAGCTACATACTCTTATGCGTATGAAGCTATACCATATAACGAGCGCGAGTGACGATCGGAAAAGCTCGTAGGTGATCGGGAAAGCCCGCGCGTAAGGTCTAATAATGGTCCGACGCGCAAGCTGACTGAGAAGAGTATATAGAGAGTTTATGCGAGTCATCGTAGATAGACACGTCGCCGGAAACGCGTTCCTTGCGAATTCGTGGCAAGTGAAAAACAATTATCGTTAACACGGATTCTTGCTCGGGTTCTGGGTTTCGCGCCGTGAAGAGTGAGTGATTCGGTGGAGTGAGCGTGTGAGAGAGGGGAAACAGACGAAGTCGAACGCATCGACGGGGAGAATCGAAATTCAAGGTACGTGGTGTACCACTCGCGAGCTGCCGAAGCCGTAAAGACTTTCTCTTTACGGCTATAACTGTAAGTTAGGGATCGGCGGATCTCGCCCGCGCGCGACGGCGAGGAAGCTAACGGGCGACCGCGTACGCGTGCTAGAAAGAGAGAAAGTACGAGTAACCCCGGTGATTACACCTCGTCGCGATACCTCACGCGGCCTATATACGGCTTTTATTATTTCTTTGTTCTGTGTTAAACTTTATTTATATTTCTTTATCTTGAATAAAATTCATATGTAATCAATATCCGAGTACGAGTTTAATTATTGATTACCGGCGTACGTTATTCCCGTTACCCCGAATACCGCTCTCTCCGTTTTAGGAGCGGCCGAGGTAAACTTATCGCGAATTTATCCCTTTTATTCGCGGTCCTTTTCAGCTCACAACGTTTTAGCTGTACAAAGACGCGAGATCGGCAAGTGATCTCGCGGTTGTTAACGGACATCGCAACAGTAGGTCGTGCGCGGGGTTTACTGATTTGAATCCGCCGCGCACTCTCGGAGCACCGCCTAGGGAGTATAACTAGGCAGTGCCATAGCAACCGATTCCTTTACCCCTACCGACGCAAGAAATTGTACCCCGTTACAAGTAATAAAACTTTCTTCTTAAATAAATGTTGGGGGTAAAAGAAACTTTATTGGTGATTACGTGTGCACTGTACGAGTGTACATGAACGTGTGATCGGAGATTCGAACGCCGCGTTACATGAGTTCCCCCACTTGCTAGTTACACATTATTCGCCCGTAAGAGGGCGTTCACAGCGCTAAATATTTGAAATGTAAAAACGCTCAAGTGTTTAATATATAATCGGATTGATAGGAGAATTTCAACAATAAATAAATTTAATAAACAATAATCTGTTTCTTCAATTTCTCCAGTAATTCGTCATTTGCACCCTTTTTCAAAATTTGCGTTTTAATCCATAATTATATCCAATTTATTTTTTCCTTCAGTAACAGAGCCCATAAATTTATTTTTATTATTATAATCAAATTCATTCCTTAAAAAACCTTCTGTTTCTAATAAATACATACTTGTTTATTTAAAATATTGTTTTCTATAAATATACATAATCTACTCGCTTGTGTATCCATACAATTTTGAAATATTAATTTAAAAAATATTTAAATTTAATGCTCCTAAATAATAGTTTTTGAAAAACTTTTCAAATGAAATTCGTATTTTATATTGCCACTGTTAAAATGTGAATTTTCTTTTGACATTACTGTTTATAATAGAATTATCTTAAAAATGCAATAATTAACGTATTTAATTTTTAACCCATTGTATATATCACATATGTATATTTGGAAAAGTGTATGTTATACTTGATTAATATTTATTTTATCTCCGAAAAATTTTGCATCTGTATTTGAAGCATTACATTGAATTTTAGGTGCGTTATTATTATTGAGTACACATTTAAAAATTTTATGAGTTTAATATTATCAGGAATGAGTAAACTAATACACATTCTCTCAAGTTATACTCATAACTTTTTTTATCTATTCTTGATAAAACAATTTCAAAATATATATATTACATAAATATTCCGCCGCACGCACACACACACACACACATATATATGGGTGGTTCTCTGTGACATCGAAGATGAAAAAAATAAATATTGCTATAACTGTGGGAATATGTTTTAGAGGTATCCAGCAGTTCTTCTGAATTTTTTCAGATTTTTTCTGGGCCATTATTTTAAGTTACAGAGAGTCAAAGTTGACATTTTAGCACTTTTTTGCATTATATGCCCATTTTCATGAATTTATAGCTCCCAGGGGATGCATTTTTCACTAAAAACATAAGTATGACTTTTTTTGTAAAATTTTCCGAACTTTTCATTAAAAATACTTTTAAAGACATAAATGTATGCTGTCACACTCTGGTAAGCCATTTAAACCTTAAATAGTGAAAATCAGAAATTCTGCTCCGGACTCTGGTAACCTAATACTGTCTAAAAGATGTCTTTTTATAGTCAGAAACTGCCTAAAAATTTCCAGAGTAGGTCTAAATCATTAAGATCACTTACGGTCAAAATATCCGGGAAAAGTGCCCGAAATATTAATAAAACGGTATATTTGTTGCCTTATAACGATGAATCTATTAGCATGATCATTGCAAAAAAATTTGTGCACTTAACTTGGAGTGGTAGAAAAGTATCTGCACTTGTTTCAGTATCCATCTAATCCCCTGAAAGCTGCTAAAAATACAATTATTATTATACAAATGTAAAAAATTAATTTTTAAACATTTATAATGCTGAATTTTTAGTTTTCCATCCCTTACAAGAATTATAATACTAATCTGAAGGATTACTATAAATGTATAAACATCATTATTACAATAACTGAATATACGTATTTAATACAAAAGATATATAAATAAATCGGATATATAATTATAATGAATAATATGATAACGTGACAGTGACAAGTTTGTGAAATCTAAACAATGTATTGCTGAATAATAATAATAATAATGTTGATACTTTTATAGTAATCCTGCAGATAAATATTATAATTCTTGTAAGGGATGTAAAACTAAAAATCCAGCATTATAAATGTTTAAAAAATAATTTTTTATAATTTTATAATAATATTTGTATTTTTAGCAGCTTACAGGGGATTAGATGGATACTGAAACAAGTGGAGATACTTTTCTACCATTCCAAGGTAAGTGCATAAATTTTTTTGCAATGATCATGCTACTAGATTCATCGTTATAAGGCAACAAATATACAGTTCTATTAATATTTCGGGCACTTTTCCCGGATATTTTGACCATAAGTGATCTTAATGATTTAGACCCACTCTGGAACTTTTTAGGCAGTTTCTGACTATAAAAAGACATCTTTTAGACAGTATTAGGTTACCAGAGTCCGGAGCAAAATTGCTGATTTTCACTATTTAAGGATTAAATGGCTTACAAGAGTGTGACAGCATACATTTATGTCTTTAATAGTATTTTTAATGAAAAGTTCGGAAAATTTTACAAAAAAAGTCATACTTATGTTTTTAGTGAAAAATGCATCCCCTGGGAGCTAAAAATTCATGAAAATGGGCATATAATGCAAAAAAGTGCTAAAATGTCAACTTTGACTCTCTGTAACTTAAAATAATGGCCCAGAAAAAATCTGAAAAAATTCAGGAGAACTACTGGATACCTCTAAAACTTATTCCCACAGTTATAGCAATATTTATTATTTTCATCTTCGATGTCACAGAGAACCACCCATATATATATGTGTGTGTGTGTGTGTGTGTGGTGTGTGTGTGTGGTGCGTGTTGAGTGTGGAACAATGTATTGCTGAATAATAATAATAATAATGTTGATACTTTTATAGTAATCCTGCAGATAAATATTATAATTCTTGTAAGGGATGTAAAACTAAAAATCCAGCATTATAAATGTTTAAAAAATAATTTTTTATAATTTTATAATAATATTTGTATTTTTAGCAGCTTACAGGGGATTAGATGGATACTGAAACAAGTGGAGATACTTTTCTACCATTCCAAGGTAAGTGCATAAATTTTTTTGCAATGATCATGCTACTAGATTCATCGTTATAAGGCAACAAATATACAGTTCTATTAATATTTCGGGCACTTTTCCCGGATATTTTGACCATAAGTGATCTTAATGATTTAGACCCACTCTGGAACTTTTTAGGCAGTTTCTGACTATAAAAAGACATCTTTTAGACAGTATTAGGTTACCAGAGTCCGGAGCAAAATTGCTGATTTTCACTATTTAAGGATTAAATGGCTTACAAGAGTGTGACAGCATACATTTATGTCTTTAATAGTATTTTTAATGAAAAGTTCGGAAAATTTTACAAAAAAAGTCATACTTATGTTTTTAGTGAAAAATGCATCCCCTGGGAGCTAAAAATTCATGAAAATGGGCATATAATGCAAAAAAGTGCTAAAATGTCAACTTTGACTCTCTGTAACTTAAAATAATGGCCCAGAAAAAATCTGAAAAAATTCAGGAGAACTACTGGATACCTCTAAAACTTATTCCCACAGTTATAGCAATATTTATTATTTTCATCTTCGATGTCACAGAGAACCACCCATATATATATGTGTGTGTGTGTGTGTGTGTGTGTGTGTGTGTGTGTGGGTGAGTGTTGAGTGTGTGTGTGTGCGTGCGGCGGAATGTTTATGTAATATATATATTTTGAAATTGTTTTATCAAGAATAGTTAAAAAAAAGTTATGAGTATAACTTGAGAGAATGTGTATTAGTTTACTCATTCCTGATAATATTAAACTCATAAAATTTTTAAATGTGTACTCAATAATAATAACGGACCTAAAATTCAATGTAATGCTTCAAATACAGATGCAAAATTTTTCGGAGATAAAATAAATATTAATCAAGTATAACATACACTTTTCCAAATATACATATGTGATATATACAATGGGTTAAAGATTAAATACGTTAATTATTGCATTTTTAAGATAATTCTATTATAAACAGTAATGGCAAAAGAAAATTCACATTTTAACAGTGGCAATATAAAATACGAGTTTCATTTGAAAAGTTTTTCAAAAACTATTATTTAGGAACATTAAATTTAAATATTTTTTAAATTAATATTTCAAAATTGTATGGATATACAAGCGCGTAGATTATGTATATTTATAGAAAACAATATTTTAAATAAACAAGTATGTATTTATTAGAAACAGAAGGTTTTTTAAGGAATGAATTTGATTATAATAATAAAAATAAATTTATGGGCTCTGTTACTGAAGGAAAAAATAAATTGGATATAATTATGGATTAAAACGCAAATTTTGAAAAAGGGTGCAAATGACGAATTACTGGAGAAATTGAAGAAACAGATTTTTGTTTATTAAATTTATTTATTGTTGAAATTCTCCTATCAATCCGATTATATATTAAACACTTGAGCGTTTTTACATTTCAAATATTTAGCGCTGTGAACGCCCTCTTACGGGCGAATAATGTGTAACGAGCAAGTGGGGGAACTCATGTAACGCGGCGTTCGAATCTCCGATCACACGTTCATGTACACTCGTACAGTGCACACGTAATCACCAATACAGTTTCTTTTACCCCCAACATTTATTTAAGAAGAAAGTTTTATTACTTGTAACGGGGTACAATTTCTTGCGTCGGTAGGGGTAAAGGAATCGGTTGCTATGGCACTGCCTAGTTATACTCCCTAGGCGGTGCTCCGAGAGTGCGCGGCGGATTCAAATCAGTAAACCCCGCGCACGACCTACTGTTGCGATGTCCGTTAACAACCGCGAGATCACTTGCCGATCTCGCATCTTTGTACAGCTAAAACGTTGTGAGTTGAAAAGGACCGCGAATAAAAGGGATAAATTCGCGGTGAGTTTACCTCGGCCGCTCCTAAAACGGAGAGAGCGGTATTCGGGGTAACGGGAATAACGTACGCCGGTAATCAATAATTAAACTCGTACTCGGATATTGATTACATATGAATTTTATTTAAGATAAAGAAATATAAATAAAGTTTAACACAGAACAAAGAAATAATAAAAGCCGTATATAGGCCGCGTGAGGTATCGCGACGAGGTGTAATCACCGGGGTTACTCGTACTTTCTCTCTTTCTAGCACGCGTACGCGGTCGCCCGTTAGCTTCCTCGCCGTCGCGCGCGGGCGAGATCCGCCGATCCCTAACTTACAGTTATAGCCGTAAAGAGAAAGTCTTTACGGCTTCGGCGGCTCGCGAGTGGTACACCACGTACCTTGAATTTCGATTCTCCCCGTCGATGCGTTCGACTTCGTCTGTTTCCCCTCTCTCACACGCTCACTCCACCGAATCACTCACTCTTCACGGCGCGAAACCCAGAACCCGAGCAAGAATCCGTGTTAACGACAATTGTTTTTCACTTGCCACGAATTCGCAAGGAACGCGTTTCCGGCGACGTGTCTATCTACAATGACTCGCATAAACTCTCTATATACTCTTCTCAGTCAGCTTGCGCGTCGGATCATTATTAGACCTTACGCGCGGGCTTTCCCGATCACCTACGAGCTTTTCCGATCGTCACTCGCGCTCGTTATAAGGTATAGCTTCATACGCATAAGAGTATGTAGCTTACCTTTACACCCCCCTCCCAGATTCCACGTACACTGGACGTGTGTATCTGAGATTCGCGACTGCAGGATCGGGAGAAAGCACGGATGCCCAATCTTTGGACACGGAACTTCTGAAATCTAGTCGTCCACAACGAGCTAGGGGCTCTCAATTTGCTCGGTCCGTGGCAGAGGAGAATTTAATCCAAAAGGAGCCTTCAGAGATGGGTATCGGCTGCTAGCCTTGGTACTATCCGAGTATTCCCTTATTTCGGGTTCTCCCTTGGACGACCCCTACCACGCTTCTGTTCTAATTCCATAATGCAGACGCACGGTTCTATGGCCCTGTTTATCGGACGAACGACCACCCTAGCGGTTTTCCGCGGACGGCCCCTTCCCTTTTTCGGCAGAACGCTCGCTGTGGGCCTCGGCAGGACAGTCCCAATCCGGGAACTGTGAAAGCAGTAATATGGCGCGACTCGACTTGCAACGGTATCTGATGATAGTCGCAATTCATGTCGAGAGTGGAGATATAGCGAGCCTTTCTTAGTTTGCGCAGTATATCGTGCATGAAAGGCAAAGGATATGCATCTGATTTTGTTAAAGCGTTGACTTTCCTGAAGTCGATACAAAACCGTCTAGAATTGTCATCCTTTCTCGCCATCACCACCGGGCTGGACCATCCGCTGGTCGAGGGTTCAATGACCCCGGAGTCAAGCATCTCCTTCACTTGGCGGTGCATTTCTTCTTGGATTTTGTCCGAGACCGGGTAGTACCGCTGCTTGATCGGCTTGGCGGATCCGACGTCGATTGTCGGAAGGAAGGACTTCATCCGGCGTCATGTTTGCTAGGACTCTGCAGTCATCCACGCGCTCTAAGAAGCTGTTAATGCTCTCGCTCCCGTCCCCTGAGAACTTTATTCCCCACTTTCTCACGATCTCGCCTCGGTCGCGTGTGGGGTTAAATGAGCGCGAAGCCCAGGACGGTTGTTCTTGGACGCACGACGCTTGGGGCTTTAAGGGTAAACTTTCTTCACATGGGGGCCTTCCTGGTACCCAGGTATCTCCCCCCTCCCAAGCTCCGCCCAGGGTGGCGCTAGGAGCTGGTCCAGGCGTTTGGGGCAATAGTCGTTCGTCCTCCTGCTGAACCGGTGACTCCTCTGGCTGGTAGCAGGTATACGTGTCCTAAAATTGGACACGTGGACTTAGGCCTAGTGGATCCAATCGCGTAATTGATGCTCTTTGGGACGTCATGTGGCTTACGGCATCGGTTAGCCTCGTTATCTGTACCGCCATACTTTCCATTTGCTCTTGTAGAGCTTATGTCTTGGCAATTTGTTCTGCCAGGCATATGGAGAATAGCCGCGGCACATCAAATGGCGTCCCATCGGTCGCTATTAGCGTTATCCAGTTGGATTGACTACCCCTCCGAATGGATTGGCTGCTAGAATGACAGTTATAGCAATATTTATTTTTTTCATCTTCGATGTCACAGAGAACCACCCATATATATATGTATCTATATATGTACTGTAGTCTCTGGAACCATATATATATGGGTCATTCCAATACTTTTTTGTAAATCGGTCCGGGGGGGGGGGGGGTCAACCAATCGGGCTAAAAATTTAGTATGTTACTATACTATAAAAAAAAGTAAGTGAGCCAAAATTGTAGCCTTCTAAATCAATTAAGATCGTAGGTATGCGATTTTAAACATTTAAAAATAGGCTATTTTTCATCATTTTTTAACATTTTTCAAAGTAGCACCAAAATTCGAGAAATTATTATTTTTTTATCCAGTCCAGGGCAAAGTCTTCGTATTACTATATACTTTTAATCTAGCTTTATAGAATACAATTATTTTGTAAACAAAAATTTGACACAGCTAAATATAAACACCAGTTTTTTCAAATTTTGCACATTTTCTAAATGCTACCAAATTAACAAGTTTTGATATTTTTCTTTCTGTTCGAAGTTTACTATAAAAAGTTAATTTGGCTTATAGTTATGCTTATTTAAATTTGACCTATAATTCAAAAAAAGACGATTTTGGTATTTTCTAATGCTCACAACGTCGGTCTACCTAAATTTTTTTTTACCAAAATTTGGGTGAAACTCGGTTTTTGTAGGCAGAAAATGATTCCATAGTTACTGCAATGGATATTTGACCTTGGTACACGTTTATTAACGCTTGAAAATATTTTTTTTGCATTCTTGCGCAAGACTTATCGGATTGTTAAAAAAAATTGTTATAAAAAAATAAAAATAAAAATTTCTTTCTACTATATTTCTATTAGTTTGAAAAGTTACCTATAGTATGGATGTTACCTGTGATAACACTCAAAATACAAGACATTTTAGACCTTGCAGTAATCCGATAAGTCTTGCGCAAGAATGCAAAAACAAAATATTTTCAAACGTTAATAAACCTGTACCAAGGTCAAATATCCATTGCAGTAACTACGGGATCATTTTCTACCTACAAAAACCGAGTTCCACCCAAATTTTGGTAAAAAAAAATTTAGGTAGACCGACGTTGTGAGCATTAGAAAATACCAAAAAACGTTTTTTTGAATTTTAGGTCAAATTTAAATAAGCATAACTTTAAGCCAAATTAACTTTTTATAGTAAACCTCGAACAGAAAGAAAGCTTATACCAATACAAATCTAACCGCGTTGGGTTTTTTTAAAAATATCAAAATCTGTTATTTTGGCAGCATTTAGAAAATGTGCAAAATTTAGAAAAACAAGTGTTTATATAACTCCGGTTCTATTGATCGTAGAGTATAAATAAAAAAGACAAATTAAAGAGCAATCCAAATACTAACTTTCCATATTTTTAAAAAAATTTTTAAATAATTTTTATATTTTTTATTTTTCTGTAAATAATGAAGAATTTTCTACAATTTTTCAAATTTATTCAATCACTTGTTTTTTTTTAAATATGAAGATAATTGAAAAATTCAAATGGGAAATGAAAGATCATAAAAAAGTGTTAAAATTTTTATTTATTAAAAGGAATCGATTTCGAGGGTCAGTTTTTTAAATAAATAAACACTATTTATTTAAATTTAGTTGTACAACGTTTCGTCTGCGTGGTTTGCAGACCTCTTCAGGTACTATAAATTTATTGAGCACAAAATAACAATTTTAATAATTTCAAATTAACGGACGAAATATTGAATAAATTAACGGAAGAAAATATTACCATTGATACACTGAAACGTAGATGTAATAAGCCCAGAAAGGCGTCGTCGAATAACAAGAGTATGCGAAATCGAGCGAATTTATACAAAACAAAACAAGTGTCTGCGAGTATATGTGTATGTATGTTTACAAATTAAAAGTCAATTTCTTAGAAATACTCGGATATAAATAGTCTCTTTAAATCACATCATAATACTTTTATATTGTCGGTTTAAATATTGTACGTCTTCTTTTCTATTGATAGTCGAATTATAATAATTAATGTGTAACATTTCTGAAATAATTCGTTTTTTGTAGGATGACTCTCTATCTAATATTATTACATTGTCCCAATCGAACTCATGATCCGCATTTTTAACAATATGTGCAGTAACAACAGCTTCCGGATTTTTATTTTTCTGGTGTTCTTTAATTCTGTTTTTTAGGCAGCGTTTAGTTTCTCCGATGTAAGTTGCCGGGCATTTTTTACAATTAAATTTGTATACTACCCCTGTCATATCCCATTTTTCAGTTGAGTCTTTGCCTAATTTTATTATATTATTAAATTTGTGATTAATTAATGGAATTGTGTTAATGTTAAATTTTTTTAACATGTTTGAACATTTATTAAAAAACTCTTGATTATAAGGTAATGATATAGTGCAAATTGGAAGCTGTTTTCTTGTTTCGCTTGGGCCTGTGAATTTAATTTTACGTAGTCTGTTTTTAATTGCCAAATTCGTGAAATTGTCGGGATTTGTTAAAAATTTGTTAAAATTTGTTAAAAACATGGACATCAAGGCGACACCAACTTTCTGAAGAAAACTCCAGGCGCATCTTTCTACTGAACTGCAGACGAAACGACGTTTTTCCAAATCATATCAACAGCCTCTTTAAACACCGACAAAACATTTCGTTTCACAGTGAGTCTTGTAAATCGGTTTTCGATCGTTTTATAATTTCACATAAAAAGCGTTTATTAAAATTTGAAATTAATGATTCGCACATTCACATCAATTATTTACATAAACATCTCAATAAATTAAAAACGAAAATTAATAATAGTAAATTAGACATAAATATTTTAGACCGTTTTTTTCAATTTACCGAAGAAAAAAGTTTAAGAATTTACAATAGCATCACTAAAATTCACGAGAATAAATTGTATAAATTAATTAAAATTAAAAAGTCTTCGGAATATGATAACAGTAAACATGAATGGATTAGAAATTTAACTACGACAGAAATTCCAGATAATGTAGTAAAAATTGTTTCGCTTGGTCCAAAATTTAATACATTATCACAATTTTCCAATAGTGATATTATTTCAACTATAAAAAATGTAGAACACAGTTTGGATAAAATAGAAATTAATACAGAATCAAAAAATGAGATAAGAGACATTGTTGTTGAAAGCATTAAATTTGTTACAAAAAAACAAACTCATTTATCGGTTAAAGAACGTAAATTTACAGACAATTTAAAAGCTACAAAAATTTTCTTAAAGGATAATCCAGACATATTTTTTACTAATGCAGACAAGGGTAATGTAACAGTATGTTTAAACAAAACTGAATATTTCCAAAAAATGAATGATTTACTGAATGATACTAATACATATACAATCTTAAAAAAGAATCCACTCAGAAAACTACAGTTAGAAGTTCATTCTATGTTAAAAAATCTTAATGATAATAAATATCTCTATAAGGAATTTCATAATAATCAGTTAACTCAAACTAATACTAATTTAGCTAAAGCTTATGGATTACCTAAAATACACAAAAATAATGTTCCACTTAGACCAATAATTTCTACCGTGAATTCTCCAACTTATTATTTAGCCAAAATTGTATGTAATGAACTTAAAAATATAATTCCTGTTCCAAAATCGCACATTAATAATAGCTTTGAATTAAAAAAGAAACTGTCCAATATTAATATTCCCGACGATTATAGCATGTTATCTTTAGATGTCAGCTCACTGTTTACAAACATTTCATGTAACGAAGTTCTTAATAGCTTAGACAAACGATTTAAATATATTCACAATAAATGCAAGATACCTTTTTACGAAATACGTAATATAGTCGAATTTTTATTCAATAATACTTTTTTTACTTTTAACAATATAATATACAAACAAATATTCGGTTCTCCAATGGGCTCTCCTATATCACCATTATTTGCTGATTTAGTAATGGATGATTTAGAGACTCATTGCCTTAAAGAATTAAAAGAGAAACACAATTGTTCCCCATTAATTTACTATCGATACGTAGATGACATACTTTTATTTATACAAATAGAACACATAAATACGGTTTTACAAGTTTTCAACAACTACAGCAATTATTTAAAATTTACACATGAAATGGAAGAAAATAACTGCATTAATTTTTTGGATCTTACATTGATTAAAACTGACAATAAAATTATAACCAATTGGTTTAAAAAATCAACAAATTCTAATCGTATACTAAATTTTGAATCAAATCATACTATTCAACAAAAACGAAACATAATTTATAATTTAGTAGACAGAGCAATTATCTTATCTCATCAACAATTTCACAAACAAAATATAATGATTGTTAGAAACTTATTAAAAACGAATAACTATCCCAACAATTTCACGAATTTGGCAATTAAAAACAGACTACGTAAAATTAAATTCACAGGCCCAAGCGAAACAAGAAAACAGCTTCCAATTTGCACTATATCATTACCTTATAATCAAGAGTTTTTTAATAAATGTTCAAACATGTTAAAAAAATTTAACATTAACACAATTCCATTAATTAATCACAAATTTAATAATATAATAAAATTAGGCAAAGACTCAACTGAAAAATGGGATATGACAGGGGTAGTATACAAATTTAATTGTAAAAAATGCCCGGCAACTTACATCGGAGAAACTAAACGCTGCCTAAAAAACAGAATTAAAGAACACCAGAAAAATAAAAATCCGGAAGCTGTTGTTACTGCACATATTGTTAAAAATGCGGATCATGAGTTCGATTGGGACAATGTAATAATATTAGATAGAGAGTCATCCTACAAAAAACGAATTATTTCAGAAATGTTACACATTAATTATTATAATTCGACTATCAATAGAAAAGAAGACGTACAATATTTAAACCGACAATATAAAAGTATTATGATGTGATTTAAAGAGACTATTTATATCCGAGTATTTCTAAGAAATTGACTTTTAATTTGTAAACATACATACACATATACTCGCAGACACTTGTTTTGTTTTGTATAAATTCGCTCGATTTCGCATACTCTTGTTATTCGACGACGCCTTTCTGGGCTTATTACATCTACGTTTCAGTGTATCAATGGTAATATTTTCTTCCATTAATTTATTCAATATTTCGTCCGTTAATTTGAAATTATTAAAATTGTTATTTTGTGCTCAATAAATTTATAGTACCTGAAGAGGTCTGCAAACCACGCAGACGAAACGTTGTACAACTAAATTTAAATAAATAGTGTTTATTTATTTAAAAAACTGACCCTCGAAATCGATTCCTTTTAATAAATAAAAATTTTAACACTTTTTTATGATCTTTCATTTCCCATTTGAATTTTTCAATTATCTTCATATTTAAAAAAAAACAAGTGATTGAATAAATTTGAAAAATTGTAGAAAATTCTTCATTATTTACAGAAAAATAAAAAATATAAAAATTATTTAAAAATTTTTTTAAAAATATGGAAAGTTAGTATTTGGATTGCTCTTTAATTTGTCTTTAAAAATTTTAACACTTTTTTATGATCTTTCAATTCCCATTTGAATTTTTCAATTATCTTCATATTTAAAAAAGTAACAAGTGATTGAATAAATTTGAAAAATTGTAGAATATTCTTCATTATTTACAGAAAAATAAAAAATATAAAAATTATTTAAAAATTTTTTTAAAAATATGGAAAGTTAGTATTTGGATTGCTCTTTAATTTGCTTTTTTTATTTTTACTCTGCGATCAATAGAACCGGAGTTATTATTGCTTAAACTATTACCTGTTTAACAAAAAATTTTCGGAAATTAATGATCGGTAGTGTATATATATAAATACTTCAAAATTTTTTTTCAAGAATACATAATATATGTATTTTTTCCATGCGTAAAAAAAGTTGTGAATATGACTTGAAAGAATGTGTATTAGTTTACTCATTCCTGATGATAAAACTCATAAAATTTTTAAATATGTACTCAATGATAATAACGGATCTAAAATTTAATTCTTTAAATGTAGATGCAAAATTATTTGAAGATAAAATAAATATTAATCAAGTAAATCATACACTTTTCTAAACATCAATATGATATATACAATAGATTAAAAATTAAATACATTAATTATTGCATTTTTAGATAATTCTATTATAAACAGTAATGGCAAAAGAAAATTCAAATTTTAATAGTGGCAATATAAAATACGAATTACATTTGAAAATGTATTTCAAAAATTATTAATTTAGGGGTTATACCTGTTATATAATTGGATTTATTGGAATTTTAATAAGTTTCAGGTATTTATTCAATTATATAACAGGTATACCTGCTTATACCTACTATTTTGTGTTTGTAAGCAGCTTAGACATTGAAAAGTATCAGTAACTAACATTAAATAGTATATTTTAGAATTATTGAAGAATAATAGTGCTATGTTGTTTTAATGCAAGTATACAGTTTTTTCATAAAATGTATTCGCACACTTTTTTAAAGAAATTTGATTAAAAACACCATAACTTGGTCGGAATGCTCTGCCGCACTCAACCTTTGCATCATTTTGAAGGTAATTAATCATCGATGAATTAAATTCTTGGATTGATAAAATATTTTTGATCGTACAAACCTTGTTTTTACTACAAAGGTTTTTATTAATTATAGCTATATTCAATGTGTTAAACTAATATAAATGAAATATTTCAACAGATTCTTCTTGAAATGTATAAATTTTTTCAAATTTAATGTATATAAGAAAAAATTGTTAGATATTGAGTTATTAAGTGATAAAAATGGCCGTAAAGTCATTTTTTTCAAAAAAATTCGATTTTTTGATTAGTTACAGCTCTGGTACTAATTGAAATTTAGGTCTAAAAATTTAGCTACACTCTATTCAAGTAGTTTTTTACTGATTCCATACATTAAAACGAGATTCTATTTTTTTAACTGGATCACTTCACATGGAATCTCCCATATATATATATAAATATTTCGCCGCCGCCGTGTTGATTCAACATATATATATGTTGAATCTTGAATTCTTAGACACGGCGGCGGCGAAATATTTATATATTATAGATATATTATATTACTCAAGTAACTGAGAAGTCCATGCAGATTATACGCAAGCTATCATATGTGATGAATTGTTAACAATTGGTTTGTTTTAGTTTTATTTATTTGTCAGAAAGTCTCTTAAGAGCATATTTTCATGTAGTGAAATAGAAACTTTATACATATATAAGATAGCTCGCGTATAATCTCAATAGACTTCCCAGTGATTCCAGTATAGTGGATATAAATTAATAATTGTTTAAACATGGCGAAATTCACTACAACTCCAGTGATTGGAAATAAATAGTACAATCCCGCGTAAAAATATAAACTATTGCCACTATATTGCCGAGCAATGGGCAATAGCTATTGCAAACATATTGCCAATATGTTGCCGCGACAATTGGCAATGCATTGCCAACGTATCGCCAAACGTACAATCGCCCATATATTTGCCAAATATTGGCAATAGTTACTATCTTATCTTTTGTAAACTATTACCAATATGTTGGCCATATCTCATAAATTTAAAAAAAAATACAAAAAAAATATTAGCCAGCCGCGGGATTTGAACCTTCAATCTTTAAATCCGAATGCTGACTCTTTACCACTGAGCCATTTTGTTATTTTGGCACTAAGAGTTAATTTCAGGCTATAAAGAACAGTTGAATTCATAAAATTTTAGACTTAGAAATTTTTTAACCACACTTTCAACTGTTTTTTATAGCCTGAAATTAACTCTTAATAACAAAATAGAAACTTCTTTTTTTTATTCTCTTTAAATAAACAATGTCTTTATAGCCTGTTCTTTATAGCCTGAAATTAACAATAACAAAATTTTTGGCAAATACATGGGCGATTGTACGTTTGGCGATATGTTGGCAATACATTGCCAATTGTCGCGGCAACATATTGGCAATATGTTTACAATATAGCTATTGCCCATTGCTCGGCAATATAGTGGCAATAGTTTATATTTTTACGCGGGATATTAACTCGAGTAACTAGGAAGTCCATTCATATTATATTAGTTTATACTTTTCAGTAGAGCAATAGTTCCACTTTCTTCTTTCTTTAAAGGACATTTTTTACTTTTTACCCTATTGTAAAGTGTAATTTTTATATTTTGCACTGTTTAAAGAGTAATTTTAGTTGTTTTGTCTTTTAAAAGGTGTATCTTTGGGATTTTTAATGTTACTTAAAGAGTAGTAAAGTCAACAAATTACTCATTTAAAGTTTAGTTTTTAATCTTTGGGGTTAAGAGTGTGTGATGAAACTTTTTTAATTTGACTGAATTTTCCTGAACGAAATGTCAGACCCAAATTACACGAATCTACACCTTTCAACATAAATATTATAATTAATATATTAAATTAAAAATCTAAAAAAATTCATACAGGTAGCTTAAAACAAAAGCAAGGGCATATAGCGTTTTGATATTTTAAAAAATAATAATTTTTTTAATAATAATTGAGTAAACATTTTTTGGACGCTAATTATTAGAAAATAAGTCATAAACTTTCAACGCAAACATTGTAATTTTAAATAATCAATTCAAAAATTTGGAAAATTTTGGACTAAGACATTCATTGCGAAGACATTTTTAAATTTTAATAATCACAAAATACATATTAAAAATAGATGGATTTCATAAAGCAATAGATAAAGTAAAAAATTTTTTTTAATAATTTATAAGAACAATACGAAAAAAATATCTCACTTCTGCTCTGAAGTGTACAAATTTTTTAGCGATTTTACAATGCAATGGTTTTTGTTATTGGCATTGAAAAAATTTTGCTTCCACATACTCTAATGTAGAATTTTGTGCTCTTTCAGAATCCCTGGTCAAATATTTGGCCAGATTTAAAGGAGAAATGACAAAACCAATTTAAATACTACAAAAAAAAAACACCAACATTAATTAAAAAGAAGCTTTTACTCCATTTTTTTCAGAATGTTATTGCAAATATAATCTATGCTCAAAATATGAAGAAAGGTGAAAAGAATAGTTGCTGTTTAAATCAGTATTTTTTGAATAATACACGTCTTTTTAAATTATTGTTAATTTATCGAATAAGTAACCTTGAATCATCAAAATAACTTATATATTATTATAGCTTCTTTGATAAACGTAAATGTCTTACCATTTAGATGCATGGCGGGATCTATATGGCCATCGTAAATATATCAAAAAAGTAACAAATTGTAAATTTTCGTACATTTCAGGCGTTATTTGCAGATTATAAGGTAGATAAAAAATTTTTTTCACTAAAAAATTACTGGTTTAAAGTGCAATTATTCTCTTTGCTTTTCTTCACATTTTGAGTGTACATTATATTTTTTGAGTATACATTATATTAGCGATAACATTCTGAAAAAACTCGAGAACAAATTTTTTTCTCAATTTTCAGTGTTTTTTTGTTTACATTGGTCTTATCATTTTTGCTTTAAATGTGGCCAAAAGTTTGACAAGGGATCCTGACAGCAAAGAATCTTACATCAGAATGTCTAGAAGCAAAATTTTTTTTGTAACACGCACGAATTTTGTGTTTTCGCGCCCTAAAAATAGGGTCTAAAGTATCCCTTTAGCAACCGGCGAGCGCAAAAGTACTTTAGCGCTGCCGAGATTCAACAAACAACAGAAACACATAATCTTATCTGCTCCCTAGATTTAGCGCAATGGTGCGTGCGTGCCTCCGCGTATACAAGTACATATATACATATGTATTGGTGTGTGTATAATATTAAGCTCCATAAAAAGTTTCTGCAATTGAAATTACTGAAATCAAAATAGCAACGGCAAGTATTTTATAGATATCAACAGAAATTTTGTATTTATTTATTACAGTTTTACTTTCAATACACTTTCAAAAATGTTATCTGATAAATAATCTTCAATTATTACTCCCATCCTATTTCTACTTATATTTTGCTTAAACTCCATAAAAAGTTTCTGTAATAGAAAGTACTGAAAAATCAAAGCGGAATAATCGACAAGTATTTTTTACGATACCATACATTGTATTTTTTTTAATTAAACTTTTTTATATTTTGCATAAACTCTATAATAGTTTTTATTAATTTCCACAAAACTGATAAAAAGGAAACTTCTTTTTTTTATTCTCTTTAAATAAACAAAGTCTATCCTTCTCGTGCTTTACATCAATAGATAAACAATGTTATAGAATAATAATAATAATTCATTTGTGCAAAATTAATTTCTGCATGACTAATAAAAAGTAATTTCTCTCTTTTTTATGCTCTTTAAATAAAATAATACTTGCACCACCATTGATTAAGTATTTCAGTCGAGTTATTATTGACCTACTAATATTCTCTTATATCGATGATAATTAGTAGGTTATCGTGTAAAATAATATGGTGAAATAAAGCATTCTAATGTTTTACATCTGAACTAAAATGTATTTCCGATGTATTATTAATTAAACTGTGTAAAAAAATTCTACAATTGAAAGCGCTAAAATCAAAGTAGAAGCGACAAGTATTTCTCTTTATCTGCAATTGAAAGGACTGAAATCAAACTGGAATGGACAAATATTTTGAACCATGCCATAGGTATATTTTAAATATATTTTAAATAAACATTTTTATACATATATTTATTAGTTTAACTTCGTAAAAAATTTCTGCAATTAGAAGCACTGAAATCAAAATAGAAGTGACAAATATTTCTCTTTATGGTGTTTTTCTAATCACACTTTTAAAATTGTTATCTGTCTGATAAATTTTAAAGTATAAGATAAAAATATCTTTGATTCTAACTCCCATATTTTCTCTACTTATTTATATTTTAATTACACCTTTTTTATCTAACTTATATTCCATAATAGTTTTCTGCAATTGAAATTATTAAATTCGGAAACACCTTCCAAGAAGATGTTAAATCCGCAAGTATTGTGTTAACACCTTTTTTAAATGTAACTTATATTCCATAATAGTTTTCTGCGATTGAAAGTACTGAAATTAAAAATACCTTCCAAGAAGGTGTCAATACCCGCAAGTATTGTGTTATTATTCTAATCATACTTTGAAAATTGTTAACTGATAAGTAAATTCTGCAATTCAATCTGACATTGTTATCTGATAAATAAATAATTTTAATTCTAACTCCCTTATTTTTTTTATTTTTTTTTTATTCTCTTTGCTCATCACCCCGTATACCCATTAAATGGGTTTTTACAGGGACACCCCTACCACCTATGTGTGGGGGTGAAAACATTCCAATTTTTCCCATCCCGGTCCCCACCGTCTCGCATTCGCCCGGGGTTATGCCCGTGAGGAAGGGAAAACCTTGTAGGAAAACCTTCCCCGAGACGGCCGGTGTATTCAAACATTCTGTTTAGATGTTCAGGTCACCTTGCGTAGGCCCAAACACCGAAATCGAATGTTCCACACCTTCCACTCACGTTGTGAAGTGTGGAAAAACACCTAACCGATCCCGAAAGCCGCACAAGAATGGTGTCACCCATCCAAGTGCCAACCGCACTCAGTGCTGCTTAACTTTCGTGATCGGCCGAGGTGCGTGTCCGCCACTCCGCCACCGTGTCGGTCTCTAACTCTAACAAAAATTTCATATACAAAATTTCTGCAATTGAAAGAACTGAAATCAAACTGAAATCGACAAGTATTTTGAATCGTACCATAAATTTATATTTTAAATAAACATTTTTATAAATGTTTATAAATTGATGTTTTATCGTTCTCCTTCCCAATTATAGTACTTTAATTTAGTAATTTTGCAACTTTTGCATCCCGCGTAAAAATATAAACTATTGCCACTAAATTGCAGAGCAATGGGCAATAGTTATTGCAAACATATTGCCAATATGTTGCCGCGACAATTGGCAATGTATTGCCAACATACCGCCAAACAGCATCCTCCCATATATTTGCCAAATATTGGCAATAGTTACTATTTTATCATTTGTAAACTATTGCCAATATGTTAGCCATACCTCATAAATTTAAAAAAAAAAATAAAAAAAAATATTAGCCAGCCACGGGATTTGAACCTTCGATCTTTAGATCCGAATGCTGGCTCTTTACCACTGAGCCATGTTGCTATTTTGTTATTAAGAGTTAATTTCAGGGTATAAAGAACAGTTGAATCCATAAAATTTTGGACTTACAAATTTTTTAACCACACTTTCAACTGTTCTTTATAACCTGAAATTAACTCTTAATAACAAAATAGCAAAATGGCTCAGTGGTAAAGAGCCAGCATTCGGATCTAAAGATCGAAGGTTCAAATCCCGCGGCTGGCTAATATTTTTTTTTAAATTTTTTTTTTAATTTATGAGGTATGGCCAACATATTGGCAATAGTTTACAAATGATAAAATAGTAACTATTGCCAATATTTGGCAAAGATATGGGAGGATGCTGTTTGGCGGTATGTTGGCAATACATTGCCAATTGTCGCGGCAACATATTGGCAATATGTTTGCAATAACTATTGCCCATTGTTCTATGCAATATAGTGGCAATAGTTTATATTTTTACGCGGGATGAATACAATGATTTTACTGAATAACCATATTTTATTTTCTATAAAGCGAATATATGTATTCGATACGTTGGCAAGTGCATAATATTTAATAATTGACTAAATTAAATAATTAAAAAAATTGTAGATAAGTTATTATTATCTATAATTATGAATATTTTTTTAACATTTAAATAAAACCAATATGTCATTTCTTTCACAAGTTTAAAAGTCATTTAATAATTTGCTATCTTTTACGTATACACAATGATTTTTATTCCAAAGCTGAGTGACCTGAATGATCAATATAATGACACTGACTAACATAATTTAAAAAAAAACATAATGTTACATTTAAGTAGATGCTTTATCATTTCCCATTCTTATTAGAGTTGCTACAAACCAATTTTTATCTGTAAAGCTAATATATGTGGTTGATTCTTTAATAAATGGGAAAGTCGTTTAGTAATTTATTTATTTATTCCAATGTTGAGTAACTTGAATATTTCATACTGACACTGACTAACCTAATATAAAAAAATGTTATTTAAATAAATGCTCTATCGTTCGCAATCCTTGTTATAGTTACTTTAAAACCATCTTCTATTTTCTATAAAGCCAATTTATGAGTTCAATTTTTAGGTAAGTGTATGTATAATATTTAATAATTTCACGAACTATAACATGTATCAAATTATTTTTATTCCAAGTCTGTGTGACTTGAATGTTTTATAGTTATTCGTTGATTTAATCTTGTATTTATTGGTTAATTAATTGGAGATGTTATTCTTCTGCCTTATATAGTTACTCGTTCGTTAGTAAATCTGGTTCAAAAGGCTGACATATTTTTTACTTATAGATGCAGATGATTCTTAAGTATTATATTTTATTCAATATTATAGTTATCAAAAATACAATATAAACAGATATTATTAATTTATTTATGACGTTTTCGGCCGTAAGTATTTGCTAAATTCTATTAAAATAAAACATTTATTTCAGAATAGTATATGCCCTGTTATATTAAGATATCCAGGCCTGCAATGGCTCGACCGGTAGGGCGTCGGGCTCGTAATTTGGAGGTCCCAGGTTCGATTCCCGGCCCCGGACGATTGCTACGCACCACTGGGAAATGTATTTTCAACAAGTTCTTTCTTAACAAAGGCATCGTATGACCTCCGTTGCTGATTAGCATCGATTTGGGAGCATACAAAGAGCGACGTTAAAATAATTAAAAAAAAAACAAAAAAAATATATTAAGATATATGTATTCGAATAAATCTTATCTTATGTAGTACATAATCCAATAGTTTAATATCGAAAAACACCTTCTGCATCTGGTATAAAAGTATGATGTAATCCCAATCACATCTTTACAATTGATATCTAATTGATAAATATCTAATTTTAATGCACATCTTTTTTCTACTTAAAACAATAACTTAAATATTTTTAATTCTTAAAAAGCTTTCGTAACAGAAAGTACTGAAATCAACATGGAACCGATAAGTATTTGATATAATCCCTGCTAAAAATAATCGATTGAAATCGATAGACATGGAAAGATTTTGCATATAAATCGATTCAAATTGATTAATTTTAATCGATTTGTATGCAAAATCTTTCCATGTCTATCGATTTCAATTGATTATTTTTAGCAGGGATCTCACATGTTTTCAGAAAGAAGATAAATTACACATAATTTATAATTTTTACCCTACCATGTCTAAAATTGTACCTCAAGTGCGCTTTTTGTATACGCAAATATTACCAACGTTTAATATAAACTAAAAGCATACAAAAAGATACTATAACAAAATTGCTGAAATCACAATGGAATATGATAAGTATTTCTATTGAAAAATAAGACATTTATTTCAGAGAAGTATATGCCCTACCATATTTGGTATACTATATTTGTTTTTTTTATTCTAATAAACTTTATGTAATACATAATCTAATCGTTAAATATCGAAAAACACCTTCTGCAAAGGTGTAAAAATTCGTAAGAATAGTGGAATTCCAGTAACATTTTTAGTCTAGCTAAATATCTAATATTTAATAACCTAATTTTAACCCGTGTCTTTTTTCTACTTAAGACAATAACTTAATGTCTTTTTAGTTTCAAACAACTTCCGCAATAGAAATTACTGAAACCAAAATGGAATCGACAAGTATTTCTGTTGATATATACATTACAAATAAATTATTTTATAATTATTAGCAACCCGGCAAAGCTGTTTACTCTGAATCACTAGGTAGATTTATTTGTTCTACTTGATTAGCTTATTTGAAATACGTGTATATTTATACTTACAGAACTCCCACCATGATTTGCAATCCAAAGGTTATCATCAGTATCAATTGTCATTCCATCCGGTACACCAGTTATATTATGGATGATGAAATCGAACACATTTCTTATATTCGCTGAAATAAAGTGTATTACGAATTTGACAATTGAATTATTTTGATATTTTATGGTGAATATCTTATTTTTTTGTAAATATTTTTGTTCAAAATTTAATACCCTGATAGAAATTTTATTCTATTAAATAAGTATTAAATAGACTGTTTGAATAGAATGGGCAAAAAATAGGCCAAAAATGTGCCCATTTTTCTCCTATTGATGAAACGCTTTTTCTCACATTTTATCACCATTTATTAATGTAAAATCCTATTTTTCTCCAATTTTTGAGCTTCTAAATATAAATTACAATTGAATCTAGTTATGTCCTATTAAACATCTATTAAAAATGAACAAGCGAAAAATCTAATAAAATAGCGTTTATCTTCGAAAATACTGGAAATACAACAGAAACTAGTTGTAAATCAGACGAAAACGTTAAAAACCCATCCGAAACTATAGGAATTTTGAAGATTACTCTTTCCGGAAAGCTGGAAACATTATTCGAATGTTTTGAGGTTGTGGTCATTCTATGAAGTGCTAATAAAATGGGAGAAAAGGTGTTTCATCACAAGGTACTTACTACCAATTTTTAAGTCCTAGTTCTTAGTTTTAAATTTCTTCTAGGGGAATCTAAGGATCAATTTTTGGCTATTCATCGAGCGATACATAAAATTTGAGAACTACATAAATGGTTCTTCACCGTTATAATTTTTTACTTTTAACATATATTAATTATTCCTTAAAGATATTTATTTACTACTTTCCATTTTTTACTTAAATAGTAATTGCATTATATTATTAATATCTATTAAAATTTTTTAATCGTAGTAAAAATTTCCACAATAAATGAATGGAAATAAAGACGAATCTACAACTATTGCTCGAAAATCGAAAATTTATTGCGCTTCCCCGACATTTTCTGTTCTTCTCATAGAGAAGGCCATATACACCTCTTACTACGGACAATGCTGTTGTCCGCTATAACGCCGTGAACCACCATATGAACAAGTCTTATTCTAATGCAACATTCTAAAAAGTTATATTTAAATAAACAAGTATACTTATCAAGATATATATTTATCTGCACGGAGAGAAAATGTTTAGTAAAAATTAATAAATGCTTGGTGATTTTTACTGAACTTTTCATTATTGCGGTAACATACTGCCATTTTGTCAAATATTACTAAACTGTTCAGTAATTTTTATAAGCTATTAGTTTTTTTCTAAGCTGTTCATTTTTACTGAACTTTTTTGTAATTTTTGTGTAAATTTGCAAAGTAGATATTGAAATTTTAACACAGGCTATATTGATTTGAAAAATAAATTAATTCTATAGAAATTTCTGAGACATTGGTGTTACTTCTTATTCTCAAGTATGTAACTTTAGACCTAACATTAATCTAAATATCTATAAATCTATAAATCTAAATGTAATCTATAAAGATATAAAATACGCGGTTGCGTATGTATGTGTGCGCCCGCCGCAATATACGTGTCGAGACGCTCCGTCTCGACCTACTCGGGGAACGCGGTTAGGTTTCCCAGGTACGGGTTACCTGGCTTCGCTGTAAATTACGACTGCGATCGCGCCGGAGTGTGAAGCACTTCGGTTTGCCGTATACGTGGTTTACTGAGCGAGAGAGAGTATCGCAATACCGCGCGTATCCCGTCGCCGATCTTCGCTCGGGTTTCAGCGGTAATAAATACGGCGCTGCCTGGCCAGGACTTACTTTATTCTCGTAGACGACTCTGGGGAACGGCGCGTGCCTCTCTTCCGTCGTCCTCTCGGGTACATGTTCTCTATCTCTCTCTCTCTCTCTCTCTCTCTCCTTCGCTTTCTTCGGTATTTGGTTGGACGTTACGAAGCCCTTTTGGTCGCTATTAGCTGCCTCTCTCATCGGCGAGACGATACTGCCGGTGTGCCGTGTACACCGGCTCTCCGACGCGCTCGCGCGTGCGTCTTACGCGTCTTCGACGGTAAACTCACGCGATAGGTTTGATTTTCGTCTTGCGTGAACCATTTACCGTTACATATAATTAAGTAATATTACAACATTTACATTTAAAACATTGGAGGGAAAAATGAAACAGACATACAGAAAAATAATTATTAACTTTTATTAAATATATCAAATTCAATTTTTCGGGATATAATATGGAACCCATTGTTTAACAGAGTTGCGTGAGTTACAACCCAGTCAGCACAAAACGTCTTAAAGACGTTTTTAAAACGCTTAAAACGCTTAATAACGTTTTAAAAATGTTTCCGAGACGGACAGTGCTACCTGGGAAGGCAACTTTCAAGATCTTTTTCATCATACAATGTTCAACACTTTAAAAATGCGTATCAAATAAACAATTGGTAAAACGCTTGCATAGTATAAAAACATTTGTATCGATTATAATCTCACATGCAATATAAAACTGTGACTCAATCTCATTAAAAACTACTAAAATTGAATTTTTGTTTATTTTTGTAGCGTTATAATCAATCCAATTTGTTATTTTAAGACTTGAAGATGTTATGGGCAAAATGGAGGCAAAATTACCATAATTTTCTAATGATTGAATCACAGTTTCTTTTAATTTCCCCGTAGACAATGCTGTACAATCAGTTGTTTTGTTTAAAAATCTGTAATTTTGTACCATCTGATGTCTAATAGCTACGGTCCTGTTGATATCTACCCTACTAGTAGTAGTTGCTGTAATTCGTTTCCCATCTCTATTCTTCCCTTCAAACCTTATGCATGAAATCTTACCAAGAGGTCCAAATAAATTCATACAGCGAGGGTAATGAATAAGAAAGTGATGTTTAGGTTTCATAGTGTAGGGAAATAAATTTTCTAAAGTCCTTAAATATTCTGTAATTAACAATTTTAAGTAATATATGAAGTATTATAATTGACATTTCTTGCCCATACAATATTTGTTATTTGTAGCAAACATGAGTATAAGTTCCAAGCTTCGTCATTTTCTGGTATTTTATGTCCTATTATTAAATTTAAATTGTTAATTAAGCATCTCATTTCTGAAGATGTTATTATAATACATTTGTTTTTTGGATGCGTTTCACAAATTCGAACGGGCTTGTTGATGTCGTTTTTTGGACCATAATCAAAAGCACGAATCCTACAGTTTATTTCATCCAAAGAAAAATACTTTTTGGTATAAATAAAATAATTTAAAATTAAAGCCATCAACGCCTACATTTCGCGTAACATGAAAATTGTGTACTTTATGTAAGACACATCGCTTTTTAATCCCTGACTTTTTAATATCGTTGCAAGCAAGTAAAGTCTCATAATTTTCATCATTACGAAGGATACAGACACTTTCTGTAAATATTGTATTAATTTCATTTCGTTTAATTAAGCAGAAGTGGCAAAAAACAGAAGCATTGAAGCTTTCAACAAAACCTAAAATAGTGTGTTGGCCAAGATTATCACCTATACTCAAGGCTAATTCAAAATACACTTTTTGTTTTCCCTCGGGCATTTCTAAAATGATCCCCTCTTCTTACAAAAAGTTAAATTCTGATATAATACGAGAAAAAATGACTTCATTTTTAAAGATCCCCCAATCAATAGAATTAAATCAAGAAAAAACAAATATATTTTCTAACTTAGACTCATATTTTACAGGTAAGCAAGGTAAGTAAATTAAAATGAGAAATGCGTTCTTCCAATAACGATGTATTTCGATGAATATGAGAATAATAACCCGTTAGGGTCTCATAAAGGCGTGGCAAAAACAGGAGCAGTGTATGTTAACTTACCTTGCTTACCTGTAAAATATGAGTCTAAGTTAGAAAATATTTTAAAATGAGAAATGCGACTTCTCCAATAATAATCACCTTGAATAAAATTTGTGACAATTTTAGAATCATTTTTTAAAAGTTTTACATATTCCATTGTTTGATTAAAAATATTCGGAAGTTGAAAAAAATTCTTTAATACTTTGTTTAAGGGGATGATTTGAATATTTGCAGGCACATATTTTATGATTTAATTTACCCCTTGACTTTGAAATTCCTTTCGTTCTCCTATAGTGAAACTTTCAGGTGCAACGTAGGATTTTAACTTACTGCAAATACTAAAACATTTTTGCTCACTATCCACAGAATCTAAAAATGAAGTAGAATTGTTCAAAAGTTTTTCAACTTTTAAAGCAGCATTACTTTCAGAGAAATCTAAATATTTAATTTCTTCTATTAAATTATTTATTAATGATTTATACATTTCTTTAGTATCATTAACTATGCAATTAACCCTATTTCGATTTATGTCACTATATTTGCATAAACTTGCAACAAATGACAGCCCTAAATTTTTTAAACTATTATTTTCAGTCATGTCACATTCATTGAAATTTGTAGATAAATCAAAAGGAATTTCAAAGTCTGGTATTTCTTCTTCAGAATCAGAACAAAAATTCGCAAAATTATATTCAACTTCGTACAATACATAATTTGAGTTAAACTCTTTCTTCTACTTCACGAGACAATATATAATGCTCTGTAACAAAAACATCCGTTTCAATCGTAGGCGATTGCACATTCAGACTATTATCGACTTTTTTTTAACACTATGTTTAAGATTAATATGCTGCTTAAAACTACGTAAATTAGAATATGACCTACTGCATTTATCATAAAAACAGTTATACGAATGTCCAGTCTTATGGCAATCATAAATATGTTTGAATAATAACACAGCCACTCAAAAAAAATGTCAAAACCCACGGACCAGACCATATATACCTTATGTTTTTGAGGTCGCTGATTCCGAATACGTGGTCCATTTGACCCCATCACCTCAGGGTTAAGGTCAGGTCAAGGTCAAATTTACAAAATTAACGGCAACCAAGGTTTAACAGTATACATATATGTTTTTGGGGTCGCCGAATCCGAATCCGTGGTCCGTTTGACTCCATCACCTCATAGTAAAGGTTATTTGAAGGAAAAATCGACAAAATTCTTGTAAAACAAACCAAACTTAATGCCATTTATTTTTTCTTACTATACCTTACACGTTTCTCATCAAATGATCGGTGCAAAGGTTTACTTTTACGTTTTTTCCCAGTAGTTTTACAATCTCTTTTTAACATCCAGCAGTAGTCGGCCAGCTTACTAGCATCCCATCTATCTTGATAACGCTTCTCCATTACTTTAACATCTTGGTGAAAACGCTCTCCCTGTTCTTCGCTATAATCGCCACAGTTTTCAGGAAAACTATCCAAGTGATTGTGCAGAAAATGTAGTTTGTAATTCATTAGGCAACCCATATTCCCATAGTTCTCAACCATTTTAGATACAATTACTTTGTAATTTGGGCTTCTGCATTTACCCAAAAAGTTTTCAGTAACTTCCTTAAAGCTAAGCCATGCAGCTTTCTCAATGTTTGTCACAGAACTAATAAACTGGTCATCAGCCATCACTTTTCTAATTTCTGGACCGTCAAAAATAACTTCCTTCAATTTTGCATCTAATCTACTTGGAAATTTACTTTGAAAGTATTTGAAGTACTGGCTATCAAATCTAAAGCTTTAACGAATTGTTTCATCACACAAAGTTTTATATGTAATGGAGGAATGAGAACTCTTTTCGGATCAAACAATGGAGTAGCTATAACGTTACTCTTTCCGACTTCGAGAGATTTTCTTTCAGGTCATTTATGATTTGTATAGTGCTTTACACGGTCTCTACTATCCCATAAGCACAAGAAACTTGGCGTCTTTGTAAATCCAGACTGCTGTCCTAACAATATTCCAGAAACTTTCAAATCACCACATATCCGCCATCTATGCTTATACTGAATATTTTGTATTATAATTTTGAGATTATCGTATGTTTCCTTCATTGTAGTGGAGTGCGCTATAGGAACTGAGGCATAGTGGTTGCTATTGTGTAGTAATACGGCTTTTAAACTTCTTTTTGATGAATCTATGAACAATCTCCATTCTTCATCTTTGTGCACATTAGGTTTAATTTCATTCATGAAACCTTTTACGTCTTTACAAAATACTATTTTATCACCATCATGATTCATTTCTTCAAAGTATGGTTCGAAACTTTTGCTTCTTGTTCTGTAAAAAGATACTTTAGTAGATTTTGCCAACTGATTCATGCCTTTTAAAGCTGAAGCTAAATGTTCTGCTCCATCTTTAGGTAAGTTAAGCTCTCTAACTAGGTCGTTTAGTTTATCTTGAGTCCATAACTTAACGCTTTTGTCTTTTTGGCCTTTTGGAAGAAAAATATTCTCATCGTCATCATCATCATCATCTGCATTTCTGCTTATGGGATAGTAGAGACCGCGCAAAGCACTATGCAAATCATAAATGGCCTGAAAGAAAATCTCTCGAAGTCGGGAAGAGTAAGGTTATAGCTACTCCATTGGTTGATCCGAAAAGAGTTCTCATTCCTCCATTACACATAAAACTTGAAGTGATGAAACAATTCGTTAAAGCTTTAGATAAAGATAGCCAGTGCTTCAAATACTTTCAAAGTAAATTTCCAAGTAAATCAGATGCAAAATTGAAGGAAGGTATTTTTGACTGTCCAGAAATTAGAAAAATGATGGCTGATGACCAGTTTATTAGTTCCATGACAAACATTGAGAAAACTGCATGGCTTAGCTTTAAGGAAGTTACTGAAAACTTTTTGGGTGATCGCAGAAGCCCAAATTACAAAGTAATTGTATCTAAAATGGTTGAGAACTATGGGAATATGCGTTGCCTAATGAATTACAAACTACATTTTCTGCACAATCACTTGGATAGTTTTCCTGAAAACTGTGGCGATTATAACGAAGAACAGGGAGAGCGTTTTCACCAAGATGTTAAAGTAATGGAGAAGCGTTATCAATGTAGATGGGATGCTAGTAGCTGGCCGACTACTGCTGGATGTTGAAAAGAGATTGTAAAACTACTGGGAAAAAACGTAAAAGGAAACCTTTGCACCGATCATTTGATGAGAAACGTGTAAGGTATAGTAAGAAAAAATAAATGGCATTAAGTTTGGTATGTTTTACAAGAATTTTGTCGATTTTACCTTCAAATAACCTTTACTATGAGGTAATGGAGTCAAACGGACCACGGATTCGGATTCGGCGACCCCAAAAACATATATGTATACTGTTAAACCTTGGTTGCCGTTAATTTTGTAAATTTGACCTTGACCCGACCTTGACCCTGAGGTGATGGGGTCAAATGGACCACGGATTCGGAATCAGCGACTTCAAAAACATATATGTATACTGTTAAACCTTGGTTGCCGTTAATTTTGTAAATTTGACCTTGACTCGACCTTGACCCTGAGGTGATGGGGTCAAATGGACCACGGATTCGGAATCAGCAACCTCAAAAACATATATGTATACTGTTAAACCTTGGTTGCCGTTAATTTTGTAAATTTGACCTTGACCTGACCTTGACCCTGAGGTGATGGGGTCAAATGGACCACGGATTCGGAATCAGCGACCTCAAAAACATAAGGTATATATGGTCTGGTCCGTGGGTTTTGACTTTTTTTTTGTGTGGCTGTGTAATTGTTTGTTATTACAATTATAGTAAAATATGTAGCATATTTCCATCTTTAGCTTGTATTTTTTTTCAATAATACTATTAATATATCCTATTAAAATACTTAAGCTAACATTTGTAGGATCTTCCTGAAGATCGATGTGAAATAAACATTTTTGGACAAACAACCACAAAGTCGATGAATTTTCTGGATATACACAATCAAATGCAAAAAAATACTCTTAATGCTAATGCTATTGCACCTAAGCATATGAGCTGTTGGTACTCTTGATCGTTGACCAATACAAAATATTCAATACTATTTGTCACTTCTCCTACAGCGACAATAAAAGGTTGGAACGCTTGCCCGTTTTTACTTATTTTTTCTTTTAAAACTGAAATCGCAGGGCCTACGTCTCCGGGAGTCTAAAATTATAATTATAAATATAAATTGAATTATAAATTTTAATTTTAATTATTTCACGGATTTTTTTTGTATTTACAAGCATTAGTTCATAAAATTGTAAATTTTTACCAATACGTGTAAAATAAAAGTCTCACGCCGCTCCTGAATTGACAGTTTATATAATCGATCAGGAGTGTCATCACCGTCAGCGTCTTGTGCAGTACCTTTCCGTTTTTTTCCTTTGCCTCGCGTCTTCTTGCGTTCAGATTTTATAACATAGGGTAATAAATGGAACGTTGCAAAGTCTTCATAATCTGAAACAATTTTCAGATATTTTTTCGTTTTTTTTATTTTTTTAATTTTTTATTTGTGTAACTGTAGAGCTACCTTAAGTGTAAAAGAAAATTATTATAGATTATTTTACCTCCCTGTATTGCATTCGACAGCAACGTGTGAAGTAATCCTCGGTCTTCAGGAGCTACAGAACAGTTCTTTAAACAAGCTTTGATATAATTTTTAATTTGAGCCCACTCATCTTGATGTACTATATTTTTGTCAGGTTGCAATTTATTAAAATCAGCATTAATCTAAAAGCACAATATAGATATTTATTAATTATAATTAATTTTAAACAATGCATAATAATGAAATAATAAATACTAAAATAATTACAGAATATTAGTAAAAAGTTTAACAATATTTTGAGAAAGAATTTAAGCATTCTTAGAATAAAACATAAAACACACAGTTAATCCTTGCTGCACTTGAAGACAACGAAAACTGGTAAGATATTCTAAAGTAGATATCTTATCAACAGTAAGAATTTGACGCCTTGCTTCGTAAGTATCATCCCAATAGCATGGAACTGTGTCCCAATTGTCAATATTAGTCTTTAAATATTCCAATTTTTCAGAATCTAAAAGAACAAAATGCATTTCATATTATTAAAAAGCAAATAAATTTAGCATATATTACATCAATAAAATAAGTTTACCTTTATCAGTTGTTATGTATAAATCATATGGTGCGCTTTGCTCAGACCCAGCCAAAACTCCAGTACGTTTCAAGCACGTTATTTCGTAGTTGATGATACAATAATTTTCCAAAAGCAGGTAATCGATCTTTTTTAGTTTGCTAAAATGGTGAAAAGTAGACTGCTGGTGACTCGTTTTCAAAAATACTACAGATTTCTTCTGCCAAAACTTGATATCTAGTATTTGTAATCCTAATAATTATAATTATTAATTAGTAAAAACAGTTTATTTAATTAATTAAATTTATTTTTAACTTACTTCCATTCTTTGAGTTTTTGACCCGGTTGAATATGCCTAAAAGCCCAGTCCTTCTCTCTTTGTATGACTAGTCGAACAAGTTTGCTGCGATTGGTATCAGTAAGTAAATTGTTCTTGTCCCTGTATTCTTGTAAAAGTTCCTTACCTCTTGTAGAACTTTGTAAATCCTTCAGTAAACCCTAGAATTTAATGAATTATTAATAAAATAATTATATCATACACAAATTTAAAGAATTTTAATACTCACTGTATTTACTGAGCCAAGCGTTTGATTTGCTGCTTGCGACTTTTGCCTTTCATTTGGTATCGGTTCCTCCTTAATAATAATCCGCGGACTTTTCGTGCTTATGAAATTATTTTCTTTATCGACACAATTGCTAGACCCTTCATGGGTACCTTGTTTTGAAGTGCAGTTGTTATTTACCGTAGCATTAGAAACAGAAATATTGGATTCACAATATGATGCAGATACTTCGTTCTTCATTGGTAAAGGTAGCTCGATTACGTTATTCTCAATTTCAGCGAATAATGGAAAGTTCTGTAAATTGTAAAATGTAGTTAATATTCTATGATGGAGTATTGTATATTACATAACTAGTGCTTCGTCTCGTGACACGTTGAAATATAACATAAGTAATAATGAAAAATATATAATATATATCAAGAAGCAGAGTAATTGAACTTAGTAATACAATAAAAAATAAAAAAGAATTGATGAGTAAATGCAGTTGATTTGAAAGCAAGAGGTTATAGGTTAGGAATGTTATATATACCTCAAGCGTGTTTGTCACGTCATCCATGATTAAACTGCAAAACACTCACATACATGCGTACATTCAAAGTACATATATACAATTTAAGTTAGTATATAACACTTATTTAAATGAAAATTACTGTACATACCTTTTGCCATTTTGTACCGACGAAAATATCACACTGGATTGTTGTACATACACTCGGACTCGGCCTCCCGGTATCGCGACGTACGTAAACTAATGTATCAATTCAAAAGCAGCGCATGCGCATTACAGTAAATTACACTGCGTCAAAAAGTCTATGGTATTTTGCAAACGTTCTCTTAAAAATTATTGAACTTTTCATTAAATTGTCAAAGACAATCATGTACAACTTACAATTTATGAATTTTTACTGAACTATTCTGTAATTTTTTCTAAAGATTTTTTAATTATTTCAAACGTGTATCGTAAAAAGTACCGATAATTAATTAAATACTCTTATTTTGTCAGTTTGTTACCGCGATAGTATAGTATCTGTTTAAAATTACTGAACTTTTTCTAATAGTTGCAATACATTTACTCTCCGTGTGAGTAATAATTTCATAATCAAAGAAAGAAAAGCTTATGCTCCCAATTTGTGCTAGTTAGCGACTATAAATCATTTTCGTGAATACAAAGTGCGTGTGCAGTCGAAGATGGATAACGAAACTACGTTGTGCCATGAGTTCAAATTCGATGAGAGAAATATTTAAATCTGGAAATTGAAAGTAAAAACGATGTTGTCGACATACGGCATGTTTGATATCGTGAATCTCTAGAACGAGATCTACTGTAACGATTCTCTGATAGAAAGCGTATTCCATTAAATAAGTATTAAATAGACTGTTTGAATAAAATGGGCAAAAAATAGGCGAAAAATGTGCCCATTTTTCTCCTATCAATGAAACACTTTTTCTCACATTTTATCCCCATTTATTAATGTAAAATCCTATTTTTCTCCAATTTTTGAGCTTCTACATATAGATTACAGTTAAATCTAGTTAAGACCTATTAAATATCTATTAAAAATGAACAAGTGAAAAATCTAATAAAACAGCGTTTATCTTCGTAAATACTGGAAATACAACAGAAACTAGTTGTAAATCATTTGAAAATTCGTGAATTTATTGCTTGTTTATATTATAAGTTATATGATAAATGAATTTATTGATCTCCACAAGCCAAAGAAATATTCCTCACAACTCAAGAAAGGCGGACTGTATTAATACCAGCCACTATAGAAACCTCACAGGATGAGTGTTTGAAAAGAGACTAAGACAGGCTAAGTCAAAAAAAATATATAAAATTTAATTGATTGTAATATAAAATTAATAAAAACTTAAAAAGACGGAAAAATAATAAGAAAAGAAAAGAAAATTTATTGTATTTCGCCCAGAGTATGCCTGGTGGGCTCATCAGTAGAGTCCAGGCATCTCGTCTCTAGATACAGATGAAAGATATACAAATTTTTGAAAATCAGGTCTATCCCGACGAGGAAGACATGGGGTATATATGCCCTACCGATAGCAAACTTTATTAAGTGCCACATATTAACAGGTAGCCCCCTAACGCACTTACATAGAACTAATGTCTTAATCGTCAGAATATTGTCACATAAGGCAATTTTGTGATCTAATACCGTATAATTTGAAAATTCGTGAATTTATTGCTTGTTTATATTATAAGTTATTTGATAAATGAATTTATTGATCTCCACAAGCCAAGAAATATTCCTCACAACTCAAGTAAGGCGGACTGTATTAATACCAGCCACTATAGAAACCTCACAGGATGAGTGTTTAAAAAAAGACTAAGACAAGCTAAGTAAAAAAAAATATATAAAAATTAATTGATTGTAGTATAAAATTAATAAAAACTTAAAAAGACGGAAAAAAAATAAGCAAAGAAAAGAAAATTGAATGTATTTCGCCCTGAGTATGCCTGCTGGGCTCGTCAGTAGAGTCCAGGCATCTCGTCTCTAGATGCAGATGAAAGATTTACAAATTTTTGAAAATCAGCTCTATCCCGACGAGGAAGACATGGGGTATATATGCCCTACCGATAGCAAACTTTATTAAGTGCTACATATTAACAGTTAGCCCCCTAACGCACTTACATAGAACTAGTGTCTTAATCGTCAGAATATGTCACATAAGGCAATTTTGTGATCTAATACCGTATAATTTGAAAATTCGTGAATTTATTGCTTGTTTATATTATAAGTTATATGATAAATGAATTTATTGATTTCCACAAGCCAAAGAAATATTCCTCACAACTCCCTTAACGCACTTACATAGATAGGTTAGGCGTTAGGGGGCTACCTGTTAATATGTGGCACTTAAAAAAGTTTGCTATCGGTTAGGGCATATACCCCATGTCTTCCTCGTCGGGATAGAGCTGATTTTCAAAAATTTGTATATCTTCATCTGTATCTAGAGACGAGATGCCTGGACTCTACTGATGAGCCCACCATGCATACTCAGGGCGGAAATACATTTCAATTTCTTTTCTTTGCTTATTTTTTTCCGTCTTTTTACATTTTTATTAATTTTATACTACAATCAATTAAATTTTATATATTTTTTGACTTAGATTGTATAGTTCGTTTCAAACACTTCATCTGTAGGTTACTTATAGTGGCTGGTTCAATACAGTCCGACTTATTGAGTTGTGAGGATATTTCTTTCGGCTTGTGGAGATCAATAAATCATTTATCAAATAACTCTAATCAATTAAATTTTATATATTTTTTTGACTTAGCTTGTCTTAGTCTCTTTTCAAACACTCATCCTGTGAGGTTTCTATAGTGGCTGGTATCAATACAGTCCGCCTTACTTGAGTTGTGAGGAATATTTCTTTGGCTTGTGGAGATCAATAAATTCATTTATCAAATAACTTATAATATAAACAAGCAATAAATTCACGAATTTTTAAATTATACGGCATTAGATCACAAAGTTGCCTTATATGACAATATTCTGACGATTAAGACATTAGTTCTATGTAAGTGCGTTAGGGGGCTACCTGTTAATATGTGGCACTTAATAAAGTTTGCTATCGGTAGGGCATATATACCCCATGTCTTCCTCGTCGGGATAGACCTGATTTTCAAAAATTTGTATATCTTTCATCTGTATCTAGAGACGAGATGCCTGGACTCTACTGATGAGCCCACCAGGCATACTCAGGGCGAAATACAATAAATTTTCTTTTCTTTTCTTATTTTTTTTCCGTCTTTTTAAGTTTTTATTAATTTTATATTACAATCAATTAAATTTTATATATTTTTTTTGACTTAGCTTGTCTTAGTCTTTTTTCAAACACTCTTCCTGTGAGGTTTCTATAGTGGCTGGTATTAATACAGTCCGCCTTTCTTGAGTTGTGAGGAATTTTTCTTTGGCTTGTGGAGATCAATAAATTCATTTATCATATAGTTGTTAATCAGACGAAAACGTTAAAAACCCATCCGAAACTATAGGAATTTTGAAGTTTACTCTTTCTGGAAAGCTGGAAAAATTATTCGAATGTTTTGAGGTTGTGGTCATTCTATTAAGTGCTAATAAAATGAGAGAAATGGCGTTTTATCACAAGGTACTTACTACCAATTTTAAATACTAGTTCTTAGTTTTAAATTTCTACTAGGGTTCTACTAAACGAGTTTAATGGGGTAAATAAAACGCTACACGGAGAGAAATGAATAATTAAAAATTGTTATACTTTCCTGTAATCGGAACACATACTCGATTTATGAAGGAAATTTAATATACTTCTATAAAATTATACTATATATCAGAATAAAAGTAGCATAGTACAATTTAGAAAAATTACTGTCAAATACATCCACATAAGTGAGCAAAAATTATGAAGAAAGCGTAAAGACAATGCGACTGGTTAAGACCGCTAATTACCCTGTTTCAAAGATAACAATAGTAAGCATTAATTATTTTTGTAATAATGTTTATTACTACAAACTTAATGCGATGTAAACCCATTAAAACAGAATCACTATTTATTTTTTCTTAAGCGAACAGTATACTTTATCGGAAAAAACGCTCTGTAACGGTGTATTTACATTAAAGATAGTCTATGAATTTTTTCAAATTTTTTTATCAATAAATCAACGAGATTGTTGAGCAGCTGTGCAGCATTGTTTTTAGCTATATATTACCGACCAAAAAATGGTTATTTCTATATAATTCATTTTAAATTAATTATTTTAAAGAAATCGCTCTGTAACGATATTCTATTTGCTTTTAACATTATCTGTAAATTTTTTCAGATTTTTAATTCCATTGGTCTTTTAAATTTTTGGGATTTTAGAGGTAGGTTTCTGTAATTTGTGTATCACATCGCCTTAATATATAAAGTAAGCAAAATACGTCAACAACAAAAAGCTCAAACGACAGGTTAAGTTTGTTAATTGAAAAGAAACCGTTGCCACATACAATACATTTAAAAAGGTACAACAAATACAATCTTTTTTGTTAGAAACATCAAAGAGATGGAATCAGAGGTAAGAGATGCGGCAAGAGATTGAATGCGTTGAAGTTTTTGGGTATATATGCCTCTCTTCCTCTCTTTCCTTAAGCCTAAAATATTAAACGAATATAGTGACCGACGCGGTGGCGGAGTGGTGGAAACGCACCTCGGCCGATCGCGAAAGTTAAGCAGCGCTGAGCGCGGTTAGTACTTGGATGGGAGACCATTCTCGTGCGGCTTTCGTGATCGGTTAGGTGTTTTTTCACATTCCACAACGCGAGCGGGAGGTGTGGAACGTTCTGTTTCGGTATCATGGCCTACGCAATGTGACTTTGACACCCAAATAGAATATTTTGAAGACACCGGGTTATCGCGGGTGGTTGGGGAATGAAAAAGGTGGGGAAAAAGCACCCACACAGAGGTGGTGGGTAAACGCCGTTGAAGTTCTCCAGGCAGGGACAAACGGCAGGAATTGCCAGAAAAATGGCACAAAAACTAGTAAAAAAAAAATATTAATTGAAGTAGTGTGAGTTGTGCTCTTTATATCGAGTTATATTTCGAAATATCAATAGCATTATTAATTTTATAAAATTTAATATACAATATACATAATATTTAATATACGGTATAGTAAAATTTGACGATTCGAAAATTTACGATACCATATACTAAAATTGAGTATAAATTGAGTTTGTGTCTCCATTAAAATACAGTATAGCAATTTTTACTGAAGATTATAGGAATATTTAATCATACATTTCTCTCCGTGTATAAGAGTATGTGTTTAGTTTCATCAGTCATGAGTTTTGACCAACTGGAACATCACAGTAAGATTGTAAACGAAATGTGGAAATCGCTATAAGAGTAGAAAAGTGAATACTACATATAAATATTGCTACAGAAATATTACTGTAATTAAAAGGATTGGGAGCCAATTTTTAGTAAGTTTTATAAGTACATATACGTACCTACTTAAGGAGATTGGAATAAACTGAGCTGTAGATATAGTCGCGCTTGCTTTTTTATTAGCTTCCCCTCCCTACTAAAAATTATCACGTGATTATCACGTGGATAACAACGTGATTATCACGTGGATTTTTGACCGTTCTTCTACGTGATAATCACGTGATATATGAAAATTTTTGTTTTTTTATAAATGTAATCTTATCGACCAATCGGTCGAAACGGTTTTGAAATATGACTAATGCACTTGCTCACGGTATTAACAGTTACAACCGATAGGTGGCTGCCAGCTGCCTGCTATAGATTAGCGTGCGCGTAGGGCTTATATGGAGGCAAAGTAGGAAGGTAAAAGCGACTTTGATCATATTCTATGCCTTTACTTTGCCTCGTATATTAATAACGTGGCGAATAAAGGATTTTTTTTGTCAAAACCGAATGGCCAGTTTAGTTTCTGTGAAATTGAATCCCATCAACTCCGTGTCTAAGATTACATTTGTAAAAAAACAAAAATTTTCATATATCACGTGATTATCACGTGGATATCTACGTGATAATCACGTGGAAAAATGGTCGAAAATCTCACGTGATTATTCTTATAATATTTCATAAAAATTGTTGTTAATAGTTAATAATTTTTTATAATTTATAACAGCATTGTAAAAAAATGTATGAGTGTATGTGTGTAAAAGTAAATTAAATTAATAGTATATTATTATAAATTAGGGTAAAAAAGTGACGATTTTACAAAAAGGAAAAAAGTAATAAAAAATTACAAAAAAAATAAAATCTTTCATTTAATATAACAATACAATAATAATTCGAAAAAATTAATAATAGTTATTAATTAATTAATTTTTGTTGTCAGACTGAAATACTCATGATTCAAGAAAAAAGTACTAAAAATTTATAAAAATTAATAAAAATTAATAATAGTTTCTAAATGTTATCAATTGTCTCAAATCTAGACATTATCTATTATTATTAAAAATTAATAATTTTTTACATTTTTTCTTATTTCCGCCTGGGAATATATAATTTTACGCCTAATAGTTTGTTTTTTTAAATGATACTTTATTTGACTTCGGTTCTTCGTATGCTTATCTTTTAAATATACAAACAGAAAAATATTTTTGTACTTATTATGCTAGTAACTTACAAATAATCGATTAGATCTAATATCATTGTTCTATAAAGTTTAATTTTTTCTTAATCAAATATTTATTCAATTTATTTATTAAAGTTTAATTTAGTTCGCAACAATTACGATTGCAATATAGATCCAACTTATTTCGTTACGCAGCTTATAACTAAAGTAGAGAGTTTTGCTCAGCCTCTACAGGATTTAGGAGTAAACGAGATCACATATATTACTCTATCATGGCTAAAATCCTGGGCTCTCTTTTTAGTCGAGGAACGGGTAATTTCGCTTTTTACTATCGCAGAAAAACAGAAGCTGCGTAAGACAAACAAAGTGAGAATTCTGAGTTTAAAATTCAATGGAATTTTTGCGGAAAATCATAAAAGAAAGATTATTCGATGTGTGTAGTAGTAATTAATTTATTATCGCCCATGCAGTTGATTCAAAGAAAGACGTTATTGTAGATTTTTGGTAAATAAACCAAGTTATTATCTAATTGGCGACGTTTCGATAGAAGTCCTCCATCCTCATTAGGCTATACCTTTATTAAATCAATCATTTTTTGCAACATTCTCGCGCTCGTTATAAGGTATAGTTTCATACGCTTAAGAGTATATAGCTTACCTTTAACGCTCTATAATTAAAAACAAAAGCCGTCGCAAAAAATATTCTTATGTTAAATTTGCACAAAGATTGAGGTTATATTATTTACTATTCCTTTCTTCTCTGAATCCTCCATAAGTAACATCATATTTTTTAACTTGATAAAAATATAATACATTACAATATACATTACAATATAATAATATAATATAAATACATTACATATAACATTAATTAACCTAAAAGCAGTCAATGATAAAATCTTCAATAAAAACAAAATTTGCTAGTCATATCACAGACGGTTTTCAAAAGCTATATAATTTAAATTTTTGAGTCAAGTCATTATACGTTGTAACGGTCACGCTGGAGATTAGGGCGTGGCGTCAAAGGCGAAATAAACGATTAAATTAAGAACAATAAATAGTTATTTATTTAATAAAAAAATAAAATGGTTTACCGGCCTGGTGGTAATGGTTTGCTTGGCTGCATGCGAGCTGCGACGTCTTGCTGCGTGGGGGTGGGGAGGGGAGAAAGGGAGAAGCATACTTACGAAAAGGGCGAAGATCGCGGAATACCCGGTGGAAGGCGTGCATCCACCTTTGCTATGCGGAGATCATCTCACACACAAATTTATATTACTATCGGTAATAGCGGTCGGATAGTTGTTGCCTCGATGGCGTCCCGATGAGCTCTCTCGAGCTTGGGCTCGTTCGCTGCTTCGTTGCTCGGGCCTGACGCAGGGTTGCCAGATGGCGATTTTTTCTCCTTGTTGCTCTTGCTTAATAAACATCAATATACGTAAGAGAGAAAAGGAAAAAAAATCGCCAACTAGTCACTCTGGCCTGACGTGCGCGCGAAGCTTCTCGCGTCGCGTATAGTGAGTGCTCGCAGCCGTACGGACACGAAGAAGACAACTTTGCATGGTGGCTTCCGGTTCCCACGGAGAAAACGGTATTCCTGGTGATGCTGACTACGAGGTAATTCTTTGTTATCTTTCCGTTTATATTCGCCTATCGGCTAATTAGTTTTTCCTGTTACAGGTGCAGACGGGACGGGTGATACTCGAATCTTCGCTCTCACTTACCTTCACGGCGCCCGATTAGCTGGTGCGTGTCGAGTCACTTGCTGCTGCTCTACCTGTGTGCTGCATTGCTGCGGGTATTTCTGGATTGTGCTTAGTGGGAAATATTGGGTATTCGGGGTAGATTGAGGTACGTTAGCCAGATTTAG
Source organism: Theocolax elegans (assembly GCA_026168455.1). NCBI lineage: Eukaryota > Metazoa > Arthropoda > Insecta > Hymenoptera > Cerocephalidae > Theocolax > Theocolax elegans. The sequence goes on from CM047425.1 coordinate 75,645,643, forward strand.
TAATGAGAGGGTAGGTAGGGCAGCTTAGGTAGTAACTCGCTCGCTTATTATTGACAGGTATAAAAAACCTTGTCACAACGTCTATATTACTCATCATGTTGCCGGTACAGATGACATACATATCAAGAAAATTTGAATGTTAATCTACGTATATATTTACAACCAATAAATAAAATTTAAAAACTACGACAATAAAATCTAAAAAAAAATTTTAACAATCCTCGTGAATAGTCACAAAATTTCGATAAAATAAAAAAAAAGAATATTTGTTTTGCTACTGGTTTTAAAGTTTTAGATTAATAAAATTAAGTAACAACTATAAATATTATTATACTTGGACTTGGGCGGGAATCGGACAGAGGAGCTGACATCAGAACGAGAACTAGAAAGGATAAAGCGTTGTGCAAGGTATGCCGGGGCGTCATGAGAAATTATGTTGAATTTCAGCGAACCAATGAGATATGCTCGTCGGGACGCACCTGATAGCTTTAACGTCGCAGTCAAAATTCCATCCATGTCTAGTACCCTGGAAGTTGCTCGTCCCAATACCCTGAATACCTATTCAATGGTAAAACGTGAGAACTCGAATAATAATTCAATGGGAGGCGGCATAAATGTAATCACATATGCAAGCACATGCTGCGTAAGAGGCATGGAGCGTTGTGAGACTGACGAATAGTGATAGTTGAGATCGTTCATTGAGAACAGTGCCGCAGTTAATGGTTTTGTGCGCCCCGACATACCATAGCCTCTTAAAATGCGCCATTTTGATTTGGCGTCCAGGGCTTTACCAAGTTCGTGGTTTATATAATTATATTTTTCGTTATCAATGACCTTCGAGGTGGCACTTCGAAGCCGCCTCTACCTCTGGAAGTCATGCACACTGTCCCTCCGGTTTGTGTCCCGAAAAGCCCTGTCCTCCCGTATCAATGACCGTGTGGTTGGCGTGAACCACACCTTGTATCTCACGCGCGGGACAGTAGATTTTAATGGTATTAACAAGTCATAAGCATGAGTAATTGCCTTGTTTAGGTCGGACAGGGGTGCTATTTCTGAAGTGAAAACGATAAAACTCGTGTTTGCAATAACTAAAATTAAAGGGCTCTGCCTCGTCTCTCGATATAAACACGCATATTCTTGACAATAGAACGAGCATAATGCAGTCTGGCTGCATGTACCGCCTTAAGCCATAACAGGCGAAGAAAAATTTTAGCGTCGCCGCCTTAGCCGAAAATGTTCTGTGCAACGGTCCCAGCCAGCCTGCCGCTATTCATTGTCACCCGATCTCTTGCGGACGGGTTTACCATTTTAAGAACTAGGCTGCGTAAACCATTCAAATTTGCTGCCCGCGTTGCAGCATCCGGAACCGCAATATTCGGCTGTGCGTTTTGTTTCTGTTGATCTTTTGCGCGTGGGTTCCAGTCTCGCGTACCGATAATTTGGTTGTAAGCCAATTGCTGGCCAATCGCTCCCAACACCTCGTTAACAATATCAATGTTTGAAAGTGTAACTGACGTGGGCGAACCAGCTTTAGAGTTCGAAATAGCCAACGCTTCAATCAGTAGACGTCTCTCGACGGCTTCGATACGCGCGACAAGTTCATCAATACGCTTCCCAGTTGACCGCTCTAACGAGTCTACATTTGCCCAAATCCTACTAACCTTGGCCTGTAAGCAATCATAGCGACTATTTAAATTGTTAAAACCGGCATTTACGTTGTGATTTATTTGTTCGGCAAATGCTAAAAATCAGGCAGGCGGCTGATTATCCATCGCGTCAGACGACGTATACGGTGAGAGGGGCAATGAGTTCGTACCCGTGGTGCGTGGTTGCTTGGAGATTTGTTCTCAATCTTCCGAGATAGACGAGGCTGGTCTCTTCTAAGGACTTAAGGTGGAAGCGATCGTCGCGGCGGAATTAGTATCGGTACTCGACCCAAATGGTGCTGCTCTCATGTTGTTCAATGCTTCTCAACAGCACTGTGGAAACTGCGTGCCCGCGTGAAGCTTTTGAGAATCGACGTGTATTCTACAATTTAACGCTGCCCATAGATTAGACGGTGAAGATCGCGTAAATTGTCGTTTGTAGACAGGGCAGCGGAGCGATTACGTTACTGATACTTTGAATGCCATGTGCCAAAAGTGTAACAGCTAGATCAGAGACCGTTTAAAATTAGCTGATGCCCTGTCACGTTATTCCAAGCGTTTGTTCGACAGCTAACCGCGCAGTTCAGCCAACTTCGATATCTCGTCGCGCAAGGCAGACACCGTCATTAGTATCAGTCTTCCACGGCGCGTTTCACTAGATGCTATAACATGCATATATAGATAGCAATGATAATCTCAATCATCCACTATTTATGGTTCCTCCAAAATGCTTCGACTGATCCTCCTTGACAAGAAATATTTGTAAATTTCAGAAAGAAATCTGGCTCCCTGGCTCGTAAAAAACGTCACCTGCTGTATGTGCTCGGTTGCATGAGCCAGCGAGAGTTCGATTTCTCTGAAAAGAAGATCGAAGAACGTTTGTGAGTGGCGAAATTAGATATAAATAGCGGAGCGATGTGAAGAGTGTCCGATTGACTTACGGGAGAGAGAAATTGATTGATTGAAAGTATTTATCAATGCCTAGGTTTGATTTAACCTTAAGGCAATGCTTAGAAAATACATAAAATATATAATTCTAAAAAAAACAATTCAAAAATAATAAAATATAACATAGTATAGAATGCTAGTGAAAACATAACAATATCACTATCGCAAATACTAAACGCAAAAAATATCATTTATAATATCTTACTTTAAGCTAATTCGGCACTCTTAGTAACTAAATAATTATATAACCTACTTTAAATAAATTAACACTAGTGCTCATACGTATATTTGGTGGTAATGAGTCCCATAGGTTCATGACCTGGATTGTTAAGGAGTTTTGATAAGTGGTAGTAAAAGCTTGGGGTCGATCAAAATAAAAATATTGAGTTCGTGCAGACCTTCGTATTTCATTGCTTGGCAGAGGTAACATTGCTAACAAGTAATCAGGTTTTTTTTTGTAAACACCTGGTAAGTTTGAAGTCCAATAAAGTATAAACGCCTGACCTCCACAGGTAACCAATTTAATTTTTGGTAATAAGGCTAAAGTATAGCTCTTTTTAACCTAAAAATATACCTCACACAAGTGTTAAGCAGAAGTTGTAATTTTAAGTTGAAATATTCTGAGATGACATTATAAACCACACAAACGTGATCAAAGTGAGGAAGAATAAGTGACGTAGCCGATTTCTTTGTCATTACAAAAGAAAAAAAGTTACCTTTATTACGTAGTTTATGCAAAACTCCATGAACTTGAGATATAATGCGCACAACATGAGAGTTCCACTGTAAGTTTTCATTAACGAGTAGACCCAAATTACAAACAAAACTCTCCAATTGAATTACATGATTACTAATTACAAGAGTAGTTTCAAATATCTGCCTTGAATTAACTGATATTTTTTACTCTCAGCGTAACCCAGAGACAACGACGTAGACGTTGTAAAAAATATGTCTCCTTCGAGGTGCTCTTTTACTTAAAACCACTTTCCTCTTATTATTCTGAGTGCTTTTTACAGTGAATCTCCTTGCCTCTTACAATCACCGATATTTTAGTGACTTTTTTCATACACGGACTGCAGAAATACAAATGACAGTAAGTACAAAAAAATGTGTTTTTAGAGGACAAGCAAAACAATTTCTTTGCTTGCTTTCTTCAATTGTTTTATGTTTCTTTTTCCTTTTTTCCCTCATGAATATAACTTTTACCTATTGATTTTGCAAAGTCTTTTATTCTAATTTTTTTCATGAATACTAGCAGAATTAAATATTACGACAGAATTGGTAATGGAAGCCTGGATAAACCTAATGAAGACTACTCAGGTCCATTTCTTTACCGAATACTACGCAATAAATTATTACAGTATCGATTATGAACATCGACTCCGCCCTTGTACTGATTGTAAAGGTAAAATGCTTGTGAAATCGGCATCGTGGTTTTGGCCTTCTTCTCTGTAATACCTCTAATGAATTGAAGAAATTACAATTGAGATGTACTGGCACAGTTAAAGAAAATATTGTAATGGTAAAAAATGCGATCAATATAATGTCTCGACGCGGAACATACGCAGTAAAACATGAAAAAAATAGTGGTGTCAACTATATTACTGTGATGGATTCCAAATTAGTATCAATACTATCCCTAATACAAAATCTCACGTGCGAATTTGTATTAGGGTATTTACATCTGTAGGGTTTACTCTATTAGAAGTATTACAGAGATATAATTCGAATAAAAAGGCAAAAACCAAGATGCCGATTTCATAAGCATTTTACTTTTACAATCAGTACAAGGGCGGAGTCGATGTTCATAATAGATACTGTAATAATTTATTGCATAGTATTCGGTAAAGAAATGGACCTGAGTAGTCTTCATTAGGTTTATCCAGGATTCTGCTAGTATTCATGAAAAAAATTAGAATAAAAGACTTTGCAAAATCAATAGGTAAAAGTTATATTCATGAGGTAAAAAAGGAAAAAGAAACATAAAACAATTGAAGAAAGCAAGCAAAGAAATTGTTCTGCTTGTCCTCTAAAAACACATTTTTTTGTACTTACTGTCATTTGTATTTCTGCAGTCCGTGTATGAAAAAAGTCACTAAAATCTCGGTGATTGTAAGAGGCAAGGAGACTCACTGTAAAAAGCACTCCGAATAATAAGAGGAAAGTGGTTTTAAGTAAAAGAGCACCCCGAAGGAGGCATATTTTTACAACGTCTACGTCGTTGTCTCTGGGTTACGCTGAGAGTAAAAAAATATCAGTTAATTCAAGGCAGATATTTGAAACTATTCCAAATGCCAAAACTAGATTTACTGTAGAAAAAATCAAGTATAATTACATATACGAAATATTGATAATTTTTTTCTCAAAAACTAAAAATTTAAATAAAAATTGTCCATTAACAAAAATAATACTCTATAAAAGGGATGCGAACGCCGTCACCTAGCTCAATACAGGGTCGCTTTTCTTTACAAAAATGTGAACTGTATTTGCGATACCCAAATAAAATAGTCTGCGTTTTGGCTGCACTGAGCTTTAGTGAGGCACTCGCAGCGCATAAAGAAAAATCTCAGCTACAGACGGAAGCTTCGCAAAGCCCCCATCAAGATCGTGGTAAGGAGTCTCGCAAGAGCAGTCATGTTACGTAAGTCATTAATTTATAAACAGAAAAGAAACAACCCCAGGACTGACGCCTGTGGAACTCCTAGCTTTGTAGCTATCCATGAGAATATATTGTCTGAGGAGATGATTACCTGCATGTGATTTGAAAAATATGAATTAATCCACAAGACAACCGTTCGGGAAAAACCCAAATACGTCAAACGCTCAAGTAAGCGTGTCGGCGAAATAATGTCAAAAGCCTCGCTTAAGTCAAACAGCAAAAGTAGTGTTACTAATTGCTCATCAATTTTGACACAAATGTCATCACTTAACCTTAGCAAAGCTTAATCAGAAAGTGAAAGTGCTCTCAAATGCTCCGGCCACTGATCAAGAGCGATCTTTTCGATGGAAAAATAAGGAATCGCCAAAATAACATCATTAGAGAAGTCAGATACACTAGCAAAGTACTTATTTGTATTTTACTGCTGACCAGGAAGGAGTTCCAAACTACGCAACTCCTTCCAAACATTATCACCTGCGAGAGCATACGAAATTCTAGTCTGATAATATAAAGTTTTCTTCTGTTCAATCAATTTGTCAGTTATCCTTCTGATTATATTGAACTCGTTAAGTAACTCAGAGTCCTTTGTGCGTGTGTAACGTCTAAATAGTGCGTTGCGTCTACGCTGGAGCTGATTTAGTTCGGCATCCATGTAATGGGGCCTTCGCTTACGTGTGTTTAAAGATTTTACTCTTACCACTTAACCAATTGCCAGTGTCAAATTTCCACAGAGACTCACCAGCACTCGCTCAATGCTAATCATAGTATCGTCAAAATTCGACCAATCACAATGGTTAAGTATTTTGCTAAGCTCTATTGCAGAAATATTTTTAAAATCTCTCTAAGTAATACGTTTTGCTACTGCTTTCAAGCCAACGTTATAACTAATAGTAGCAGAAATAAAGTTGTGTCCATTGTGAAAAGTTGCTGTAATGTTAACACAATCAACAACAGATTCGTTATCGTTGACAAAATAACGTCCAACCAAGCACGCGATGTGGGTATGAAGTGCCTAGCATCTTACTGGAACAAATTCAAAGAAAGCTCATTCGCGAGATTACGAACGAACTTAGTATCGTCTCCATTTCTCAGAATATCGACATTCAGATCACCCATAATAAATTTATTACTATATTCGTGACATTATTTTTTAAGATTGTATAAAAAGGTCATTATTTTTAGTAAAACCAATCTTAGGTGGCCGATAAATTGCAGCAGAAAGTAGATTTCACATAATATATATTCAGGAATATCCGGTTTACCAAGTTGCTCAGTATTCGAAAATTTTTTAAACGATACATTTTAAGGTAGACTTTACAAATAAAACCACCCCACCAGCTTGAGAATGTCTATCTTGCATGAATACCGAATAACCTTTGATCTAAATAAAATGGTCTATAACCCCCGAATCCAGCTTGGACTCCGGAACACCAAAGAGGCCATAGCAGGTACAATCTTAAAAAAATTGTCGGATCTGCTCAATATGAGCACATTGAGAAAAGAGAATTCACATTGAGAAAATCCGCCCACAAACTACCCCTGGAACCACCATTGGACTCTCAAAGGACACAGTGATAGACGCAACATAATTAGTGTTTTTGTTCAAATTCTTATTTTTATATGAATTTTTATCTTTATCTTTATTTTTGGTTTTATCTAAATTTTCATTCTAAATAATATTTTTATTCTTCTTTTATTATTAATACTATTTTCATTATTACCATTGCTAAAATTATTACCATGATTTACACAATTTGCAATTGAAGATTGTAAGTAGAGCAACTCACTGCCCTCCTTGGAGTTCTTGTGCATTTTCCCAGCAACCATATCACTTGAGTCAATTTTATATTGCTCAGCAATTTCCGCAAGATTTGATAGGGTATCAAATTTAAATTCGATCTCTCTATCTCTCACTTTCACAAAAATATTATCCTACCTGTGACAAAATTTTTAAAACCTAATTTTTTGACTGATAATTTCAAATTTTTAAATGTAGTATATTTATTTCTTTCTAAATATTCGTTAATAAATATAGTAGCCGGAGGCAATGCAGAGACCCAATCAAAACATAAATAATTAAGATCAGTTGTGTTGGAAGCCGTAAATTTACTTTGTATTTTAAATAATATAGCATAGAGATCATTGCTGGAAAGTCGAACCAATAGAGTGGTAGTACCTCCTGGGCTGTCTCCAACCTTAACTTGTGTAAGCATAATTGTGTGAATACAATATGCTCCCGCTGCAGGGATAATATACCGATAAAGTACCGATTCTGTTGGAAATTACTAGGCCACCGTATTCCGACCCCCTCCCCCCGCCGTAGCACCAACATTTACCGACGATTTACAAAATTTGTAAGATTCACACGCATTTTTACCAGCCTTCAAAAGTTTGTACAGGGCTAAAAGTAGGAAATTCTATAATCGTTAGGTCGGAGACAGTATTCGCCACTGTGTTAACACCTGAATTAAGCATGCCAATATTAGTATTTATCGCCTCAAAATTATTGTCAGATCTGTAAAATAAAACAGAATGCTTGTCGCTTAATTCAGTCAAAAAGTTATTCTCAAAACTCAAATGTCTATTCGTAAATCCCTCTGAAATTATTAAGTTGCTGCAAAATATTTCTACTCTCGAGTAACAGCGTAGACTGTAATGCCTTACACTCAGCCAGTAAAAAGTTTTGAACACTTATCTACCCCGCCATGCCACGCAGCGTATCTGTGATCACCTTGAAGTCACTCAGCATCACTGGCAAGAGACTGATTAAGTGACTGCAGAATCAAATCAAACTTACGCGACATGTCAGGCAAGAAATCCAAGCCGCTAGCCGAGAGTGAACAAGAACCTATAACAGAATGTAAATCCACAGTAGCGCTACTTATATTTAAATTTAAATCTAAACCTAAGCTACTATTATACAGTAAGCATCTGCGAGGCGGTAACCCTACCACCAGACATCTGTAATACTGCCGCATGATGCTAGAAGAACTGCGCACATGTGTAATAGTGGCGGAGCCGCTCGATAAGTGTAATGTCTTACTCATCCCTGTCCTCCGTTTGATATTTTCTTACAGTTAGGGCATACAAAACTTTTGTTAAAAAGTTCGCTTTAATTAGAGACTTTGTCTGCAAACTTTGAATCAGTCTTATATTTGCTTGAGTTTGCAGATCGTTTAGAGTTCAATGTTAATGTCGAATTTTTTACAAGTTTTGCAATGTAGGAGAGTTGCTCGCGTGTGCGGTAATTCATTACATATTGTACATACATATTAATTACCTCAAGACGTCGATAAATTGGGAATCTGTTTAGTAGATTAAGGCTCCATCTAGCAGCAAAAATTGAAAATTTTCGCGCAGCGACTCAACACGAAGACGTTATACTGTCTAAGAGTTGTGGAAGAGAGAAGAATATTTCGCAAATCATTATATAAATTTCCTTATTTTACGCAAATCTACTTATATATATATATCATAGTTAAGGGGAGGTCGTAACAGAGAAAACAGTCAATCAAATATGTCACTGTTTTAGTGCGTAAATGGAAATTTGTATTCTGCACTATTCTCCTCTTTTAATGGATCAAATTACTCCAAATTTGGCACACATCATTAATTTGGTCAGGAGAATAGCGCTCTAGTTGTAATTTAGTCGAAAAATTTCGTATTATTATTATTTACCGCAATTTATCTGACCATTGTATGAAATGCAGTTTAATTACGGTTCTTCACTAATTTTTGCTTCTACGCTATGTCATGATACAAAATTTTACCAGAAGAATCGTAATAAAGTATAGAATGGCGCTCTGGTAAGATTTTGTACAAAAAATTATGCAAAACAGCTAAAATTAGTTTGCAAATAATAAACAGTTTTGCAGGTTATCTGCGAAACATATAAGTTTTTTATTTTGCCTAATGGTGGCGCTGTGAAATATTCTTATAGGCCTCGATCTGTCGAATCGATCGGTCAGCTATTAAACACACATGCGGTGTGCCTTACCTATTGTTATGTATATAACTACATATTATATATATTACTACATATTATATATATTACTACATATCATATGATACTATAATTATTTTTTTATAACCTCAAATTGTCAAATCTGTCAAATCTGTTAACCCATCAATCAGTTTTGTACGACCTCCCCTTAACCGCTAGGAGGTGATGACATGCGCATCTTAAACAGTAGTTAGATACAGGACTAATTGACTATCGTAGACAGCGGATGAATAAATGATCCATTGACATCGAGGAATGCAAGATTCTATAAATGTCGTACTAAACTTCAATCCTAATTTGACCACTGACGGTAATGTACAAATGCACTTTAATATTAACATTCTGAAGTACCTAAAAGATTTTTTGTACATGAACTAATATTTCACAGAAATAGAAGAATACTAATGCAATTATTGAAGAGTAAGAACAGTAACCTAACCTACAAACGCAACTCTCATAATTACGGTCAATCAGCATCCTTCACACATAATTTGTTTGCGTTCTTTGGATAGAGATCAAAATAATAAATATTTGTTTGGCGTTGGATGTTATTTCCAAATACGATGATCTGTATGCTATCAAACATAACCTTTTAGTCGGATGCCTTCAAACACTGGATCGTTGAGTATGCTTCTTATACAAGAGCAATTATTTAAATTCGACAACATCGATGTAGTCAGAAATATGAGCATCCAGCAATCGAAATTATCACTATATACGACAAAGCTTACAAAAAAACGCAACAATGTTTACAACCCGCTTTGTTATCGAATTGTAACGGGCACGAACGATGTAAGCCTCACTAGTAGCGACCCGCAAAGCACAACTACGCATGCGCGCACGAAAACGAGACGAGCACATAGTGTTCGAATAAATAATTATCAGCATTAATTAAAAACTTTTATTTTTGCAGTCCATCTTCGCCATTTTGACAAAGAGTTTGCTTAGCTCGCGATAATTGTAAGGTTTGAATTTTTCCTAAAGAGGGCCACAATAAATAGATGTCTAAAACGTTGGAAATAAAAAAATGATTGGACGGATATACCATTAGTAATAAAAACTTTTATTAAAAAATAATTTAAATAGTACGTGAAATTTTTAATAAATTATGCGATCCCCAGCCTCACATAACGACGAATGTACCCTACGTGGTCGGCTTTCCTGGCAATTCAACACGCGAGCCATCCGCGAAGGCCTCTGACCGACAAATATTCGCTTTTTAGGCGTCCATGACTTTTTATTATTATGTAACAAATATTTCTAATGTCTATAGAAGCTTAGTATTAAATAAATAATTTAAAAGAAATTTTTCATAAACAATGGGCAGGTATTTTGATCAAAGAATTTCGCTTTTTGAAACAGCCTTAATTTTATTTGCTTTAACAAAAGTATTTAAGATCTTTAAATGTATGATTTTGTATTAAACAACAATCATGCTTAAATAATATTATTTAGTAAATATATAATACAAATAATATTTGAAATTTTTCAATAACGAAAAAAACCCTTGCTACTTTGATTATAGTGTACCGATAGATATTTAAATCGTGTTAACCCGCTCAATAGTACGATTTCTAGCATTACATATCGACAAATACACCCTACGCGACCAGCTCTCTCGACGATCTAACGCGCGAGCCGTTCGCGTAAGCCTCCGACTGATACTTTTCGCTTTTTTAGTACCGAGCAACATTGGTAAACGTGCAACGGAACACGATCAACGGACACGGTGAAAGTGGTGGGAAAGAGATAGAGTGTGTATGAGAGAGAGAGAGGGAGAGATGTAGCGAGCATGCAAGCCAGCCGCCATAGTTTCTAAATTAAAATTTTTTTATTTCCCAATCGTCTTTGTTTTCTATTGTTTTCCCGAATAAATAAGTAAACAAATTAGTCTTTTTACAATATATAAACACGATATTTATTATATTATCCATTTATTGACATAAGCCCGGTATATTAATTATGGTATTAAAAGGAAATGTTCGTTTTAAAATAACAAACCTTTTTTCTATTATACACTTAACGCTCCGAGGCCTGCGATGGACCGGTCGGTAGAGCGTCGGGCCAGAGTGACCAGTTGGCGATTTTTTTTCCTTTTCTCTCTTACGTATATTGATGTTTATTAAGCAAGAGCAACAAGGAGAAAAAATCGCCATCTGGCAACCCTGCGTCGGGCTCGTAATCTGGAGGTCCCAGGTTCGACTCCCGGCCCCGGCCGATTGATAAAAGCAACACTGGCGAATGTATTTTCAACAAGTGCTTTCTTCACCAAGACATCGTATGACCTCCGTCGCTGATTAGCACCGGTTTGGGAGCATAAAAAGAGCGACATTAAAATAATAATAAAAAAAAACACTTAACGCTCAGAACAATATTTTTGAAGGTAAACATAAAAATAAGGTTAAAACCATGAAAAAAGTACTAAAATTCACATTTTTTTATAATAAATCAAAATGTATTGTTCGTACCCAAAACTTTACAAGAATTAAATGTCTGTCTCAAAATAACAAAACTTTTTCCTCTTTTACACTTTATGCCTAGAACAATATTTTCAAAGAAAAAAAGAAAAACAGTCAAAATAACGAGAATAGTACAAAAAATCACGTTTTATCACAATAAAATTAAATATACCGCAGTGCGTGTGAATTGTGACATGATCCGAACGCGAAGATGATAAGTACATAATTTAAAGTTATGTTTCTACTACTATCTCTTATGATGTATATTATATTTGGTATTAGGCCAAAAATCCCAAGCTTTGTGATAGTTAATAAAAGTTGAATTGTTGTGTCATGAATTGTATCCAACACTCACAAATTATGCGAGCGCGAAGCTCGAGCTTTAAATGGTCGTGCTTCATATGCAAAAAGCGTAGCTACGCTTGCATAGCGATGCAAGGCGCGGAGGAGATCAAAATCGAACGCTTCGCGAAGCGAATGTTGTTTACTTTCAGCTTATTCGATGAAGTGGTTCCTGAGTTATCCTTGGTATTTATGTATTAAATAATATGTTATTTAAAGTACGTAAAGTAATTAAATAATTAAATAATTGAGTTAATTTAAGACTTAACATTTTCTTATCAGTCACTTTTTAATCTCCCGATTCTCTTAAATTTGTCGCATATCAATGTGTTCAATAACAAATGAATCGACCAATATGCGAGTTTGTTTATGTTTTCGATCTCGTCTTCCACTCTCCGGGCGCTCCCTCCACGCATCGCTTTCGGTCTCACTGCACCGCCAATCGCCGGCTGCTGCGCTCTGATTGGCTCGAAATAATAATGTTTAACTAATAATAACTTAATAAATAAGCTCCAAATAAAAATTTCTCTAATAGAAAAGTTATTTAGAATTTTGAGTTTTATATGTGTGCGAAATTAACAGAATGAATTTCAGAATTTTAAAAAGTTGAAAATAGTTTTAAACTACTCCTTGTATCAAGGCGATCACAATAGTTTAGTAAAAATCATGCGTACTAAATATTTTTGGCAAAATAAGAAGCTTTTATACATAAAAAGTAACATATCACTTATAGAATTAATATTAGCACCAAATTTCGGTCGCTCACGTTTCCCCGGTAGAATAATTTTGGTATTTCAAAATTAGTTATAAAAATGTTGATAATTGCACTTGCAGTGCGATAGTATTCACCATTATTTCGTGTTGAAATATAACAATAAAATATTTTGTATTTTGGGTAGCGGTGTCTGTACACAGTATTTGCTTTGTATGTCTTGTTTTTCTTACAAGGCTAGAAAGGCACACGTTAATATCGAATTAGTAAGCTCCGAAATATTGAACGAGACGGAGTGCGTGTACACCGAAATATACACACGCCTGTACTTGACTCTATGTACTAAACTAATTATATTTCGTTACTAAGATTAATCTGTTGTTACTTTATTTGCACTTGTACCCAAACTTGTTATTAATTATTAACTATTTAACAACAGTTGGTATGGATAATTCAAAGAGATTGGCGAATGTGTATATATATAAATCAAATAACAATAAATTTTAATGTAATTTCTATTTAAACACTATTTGAATTGAGTATCAATATTCTGCAATATCTTCTTTAGTTATATATTAATTTTTCATATCTTACACAAGATTTTCCAAGTCCAAATGATATGTCTTGCCCATTAAAAACATATTCTTACCAGTACCGAGTAAGACATCATCATTTACACAAATAACTGTTTCTATTTATTTACAAAATTGTCAGTAAATTTAACAACTCCGTGTCGAACTGTAAAAAGGTGAGAAAAAATTGGTACAGTTTTATTATAACAAAAACCTTTGATCTGATGAGCTGATCGTTCCATTCGCTAGCTGATCGTCCAGCTAAGTAGTCACTTGTAATATTTGTTTGTAGAACTGGATTGTAGTATTTTTAGTAGAGTTGAGTAGGTGTAGTCGAGCAGAGTTGAGTCGTGAAGCAATTAAATTGAGTTGAGATGAGTATAGTTACGGTTAGCCCAGACGGACGACAGAATTTATTATATATCTTTTATTTTATTTTGTGTAACAACTAGGAGGAATAAAATACGCGAGAGAGTGCGTGCACGTGTGTAACTGTCGGTCGCAATCGATGAACCGTTTTTGAATCAGCAATATCCTATACACATGATATGTTGATTTCGTAGGGATATATGTGTATTAAAAAACAATACTGAAGGTGATAAAAAACAATACTGTGGAAAAACGATATAACTAGAATTATACCTATAAGAAGAAAAACGGGTTTACTCGTGTTATACCGCTTTTCCAAAAAGATTATTTGAAATGAATTTCCAGTAACGTATTGCATAACATACACACCAACAGTATCCTTACATCTGTTCAAAATATAAGAACATATTTAACTCAGCATCGCATGCGTGTCCTTTACTCGAATTACGTAAACATAAATAAATCCTAATTATTGAAATTGTAGAAATTCCTTGCATTTCTTGATCAGTGTACCGTCTGATTCCGACGAAGGTGCGTGTATGAACTATATTAGAATAATTCTATTATTATTATTAATAATACTATTAATATATTTTTTTTTGGTGCGAAACTGGAGAAATCTTACATAAGACGACGACGAAGGTCCGCACTCATCGCCAGTGCCGGAGGCTTCTTCTTCTTTCGGCTCTTAGACCTCGGAGGGGCTTTGGGAGCCCTCTCTACTTCTCTTTTGAGCCTGCATTCTAGCTGTAGCCGTAAAGACGGCTTTAGCTATTATGCCTCTCCTCTTAGGCCGCCGACGATTCTCGTGACCAACTTGATAATCCTCGACTTGGCACTTGTAATCGTCGACTGCCGAAAACATCTTCTTGGTTTTCCCGTAGAACTCTTGTACAAGAGTGTCTACGGTCTTCAGCACTGTCTTCACGACCATGGAGATGTTAGGCTGCTTTGCACTCTTTAGGTGGACGTAAGTGGAGTCGATCTTCTCTTGTGCCTTCTCTACCTTCTCGTATTCCTGGCGGAATATTTGTATCTCCTCTTGCGATTCTTTACTATAGGCAGAGATGCCACTGATGGCACTACCGAGGCTGGTAACGCTGCCGCTTCGTAACCTGCTTGCAGAAGCAAGACTCAGCATCTGTAATGACGGCTGCTGTTGGGGGTTTTCTTTCGAGGACCCCACCTCTGACGTGTTCATATAACTAAGTGGTTTGTGGCCTCCCCCAAAATCCATGAGGCCAGCGCCGGCCACGGAAGCTTTCAGCCGATCGGAACCGACGGCGGGATTGACTCCTAGTTTGGAGCTGCCCGCTTGGGGTAGTAGGTATTCCATTCGCTTGCTCATCATTCTTCTTCAACTGTTTGGTCTACGCAGGCTATTTTGTTTCATCTCTACCCTTCACGCAAGCGTGACGAGCTTTCTCTCATCTGCCACCCGGGGAACGCGCCGCATACGAGAACAGGAAACCCCGCGCGGACTATTAATATTATTAATAATATTATTAATATTAAGTAAAAATGCAGGTTGATAATTCAAGTAGTTATTCTTCTGATAACGAATCTGAGTGTCAGTCATCGGATCATTTTTCGACAGAAGAAAATGCGCAGTAAAAATTATGAATCAGGGAAAAAAAAGAAAATGCAATAAAAGTCTACATAAAGCAAATAAGCGAAAGAAACGAAAGAATGCTGGAAAGTCTTATACTACACGAAAATGGGAAAAAATGATAGTACAATTTTTATCAATTAATTAAGAAATCTAATTAAGTTTGTAAAAAAGATACATTTCAGTTAAATTTAAAATAAATTTGTATAAACGAAAATAAATTAAATTTAAATAATACTCATTAGTTTTAACGTTCTTTTTCGTATTTTTTAGTTTGAAGGAAATATATTTGTAGTTGTAGTTAAATGCTGTACTAAGGAATGTGCTAGTAAAATATCGACTGAAAATCAATTGCAACTCTTCACATCATTTTGGAATTTTGGTGAGAAAGAGAAGCAAGATATATATTTGGCGAATTGTATAGACAGTCTACCTTTAAAATCAAAAGCTTTGAATATAAAAACAAACAACAGATCATGTATGTGATGTTATAATGTTCAGATTGTTGACAGAAGAATACGTGTTTGCAAAACTTTGATGATGAGATTATTTCAAATTACAAACAGACGCTTAATGTTTGTAACATCAAGAAAAAAACAACCAATACTTGATATGAGTGTTAATCCGGGAAAAGGTAAGAACCCTAAAAAATACCTGGATTACATTTATAAAATAGCTTTAAAGCATTTAGCTATAATCCCGCACGATGAATTATATTATACAGATTCTAATCGGTTGTACTTTGATAATCCTGATTTGACTGTTAAGGATCTTTATAGAAGTTTCTAGGAATAATTTTTTTCTCAGACAAATGATATTTTGAAAATGCAATATAACACGTATCACCAATGGTTTAGAGAATTCAGTAAATATTCCATTAAAAAACCGCGAACTGACACGTGTGATTTCTGTACTGAATGGACTCAAAAATTGATTAAAGATCCGAATTGTAAACAAGCGTTTGAATTGCACAAAAAGAATGTGGATGAGTACAAACGAATGAAAAAAAATATTTTACGAAAATGTAAAAAAGACAAATTGATTCTAGTTTTTGAATTTGATTATGGTCAAAACTTAGCGTTACCGAAACTAATAGTTACAGCGCAGTTTTATAATCGTTTATTATGGATATATATATTTAAGATCCATTGTCATAATGATCAAAATAGTGCATTTTTTTGGTTCTAGAACATTCTGCCGGAAAATCGCCGGAATCAGTTGCGTCGTTTATTCATCATTTTGTAAAAATGTACCTGCCTTTCGACAAAGTAAAAAACCACTCAACTCTTATGTTTCTATCCTGGCTTAGTAAAAAATACAATATACCGGTATAACATATTTTTCCTGTGCGAGGCCATTCCTATAATCAATGCGATAGGAATTTTGGTTTATATGGTATATTTAAAAAGAAGAATCGAGACGATTGAAACTGCCTTGGATTATTTGAAGATATTAGTTGGTACTCGACGTTAATAAAATATGCTTATGCAAAACCAAATGCCAAAAATCAAATTTTCAAGATCCAATCATACCATCGATTCTTGTTTTTAATTGACGGCACAGTCGAAGTCACCTACACTGAAGATTCCTCGAAGAAAGAGACTTTTCGTATATGGAAAATAGTTTTTGATGTGTCTGCTATCCCAGCTGAATTCGTGAAAATGACGCCGGCCGGTTTAACACCTACAAGCTGAGAGAGACATCAACTCACTGATGAATTTTGTTAGTAGCGATGCAACGAAATGGTATTAAAAAATTTTTCAAGAAATATCAAACAAAATGTCTCCAAAACCAATTACCGATAAAAAAATTAATAAAAAATAATAAAAATAAAAAAAATAAAATAATTAGTAATAAAAAAGCGAGTGGTGTGCGTAAAGTTGAAAAGAAAAAGATAAATGTGAGAACTAAAGATAAACAAATTAAAAAAGCTGTAAATTGTTTTAAAAAATAAATAATAAAAAACTGCATATCTATGGTATAAGACATTAATAAAGTTTCATGTAATAATGGTTTTCTGAAAATAAAGTTTTTTTAAAAATGAGATATCGACTTGATCTTTCGAAAAACAATATAACTCTAAAATTTCATTTTTTAATATTCAGCGAACCTTTTGACACTTTGTTTTTTCTCTGGCCTGTATTGCGTTTAACTTGGTTTCCTACGTTTTTCTCATTTTTCTCAAAATGCGATTTTCCGAGTTATACTGTTATTTCGCGCATCAATCAATTTGACTCGAAAAAAATTATCAAAAAAGGTAAAATTAGTTGTATCTTTTTCATTATTTTCGAAAAGATGATATCAAACAGATATAATTCAGAAATAATTAGACATTGTAACAGGGTATGTTTTATTCTTTAGGAGGGTTTTAATCGTCCTGTGCATGTACTCAATGCACAGGAAATCCCCGCACTACGGCGATCAGCTGTCTTACCAGGTAGCTGATAAGTCGGCGAAATCATCTATCAGGACGATTGGAGCTAGCCTCAAGCTCCGTATGACGTCGTCTGCCCTGTGTACAGCGTAAGTACTTACCTAGTACACACTTGTCTCGTATAATGGATATTACTCATCGCTGATACTCGTACTCGGCTACTCAGTTATGTGTCGTGCGAAGCAATGCACGATACCCGCGGGGCATGGCGGTTTTCGCCTTTGGGATAGGGTTTGATCACAGGTTCACTTAACTGATACGCAAGGTTGAAATAATAAAACGGTTTATTAAGAAAAAAAGGTGGGGGGGGGGGAGAATACAATAACGAAATTATTAATATTCGTGTTGAATTGAGTTGAACCAAGACGGTGTTAGACCTTGGCTTAAAGTGACCGGGACTAATAGCGTAAGAAGTTATAAAATTACAAAATCGCGTATATGTGTGTGTGTGCGCACGCCGCAGAAGTACGAATCGAGACCCAGTGTCTCGACCTAAACGGTGAATGCAGTCGGTTTGCCAAGTATGAATTGCCTGGCTCTATTACGAATTGCGTCAATTATAATTGCATCGGAGTGTGAAACACTCCGGTTTACCTATGCATCATTACGCGAGTAAGAGAGCGTCGCGGCGAGAGAGGCTAACCTCTCATTCTAATTGCGGACCGGGATACCGCGCGTATCTCGTCGCCGGTCTTCGCGCGTGTCTCGGCGTTATCGCGGCGTCGCCTGTCTAGGACTTACTTGAAGATCGTCGGACACTTGGGGAACCGCGTCCTTCTCCTTTCCTTCGTCTCCTCGATTCCTCGTTCTCTGTCTCTCGCCCGCCTTCGCTTTTCTCGCTTGGAAGTTGATGCGTCACGGGGCCTCTGAACTCACTCAGTCCTTCCTTCCTCATGGGCGAGACGATACTGCCGGTGTGTCGTGCACACCGGTCCTCCGGCGCATTCGCGCATGCGTCTTGGGCGTCTTCGACGGTAAACTCATGCGATCGGTACGATTTCGTCTCGCGCGGACCGTTTACCGTTACAATATATATTTATTATCTGAATTCATGTAATTGTATATTATTGTACCTGTCCTTATATTCTTGTATAATTATGTATATGTGCATATCTCAGAAGTTAACAAAATATACAAAAAGAAATTTTTGTTTTTTAATCAAGGTGACACAACTTTGGTTGATACTGAAATTTGTTCTAAAGATGATTAAAAATGATAATTTATTGAAGTTACTTATTTTTTTAACGCTGACTAGGTAATAAGAAAATTTAAAATAAACTATTTTTTTATAAAACAAAGCCTTATACAAGCTCAACTATACTTGTGAACTTACTTTTATACACATGGACACAAACCCCTATGCACCCCCCCCCCACACACACATAAACCCACACACACTCGCATACACACACACATACACACGCACAGAATTGCGCAGGTTAATTAAAAGTAATTTTTGTTAATTATTTGCATGATTGGAATTTTTGTATAAATAAACAGACCTATCAGAATATTTCCCATTTCAATCAATCTGTTTACTTTTACAAATAGAGGCCTGCGATAGCTCGGTTGGTTAGGGCTCCGTTAACGTTGTAAAGCCGTGGACGTCTCCCGAGGGTAAGAGTAGGCATTCAACTAACTCTTTGACTTGCTTTTGCTGCTCGTCTTGTATTTCAATTATACCAGCTCATTCAGCGGAAATCCTCGAATCAATATTATGAGCTGTGTCTGTGACAGAGCGTCTCAAATCATTCCTGCCAATACATCAGACAGCTTCGTCTAGTTTGACTTCCATATTCCAATGTTGTAGAAAATCCATACCGAGAATGATGGAATGCTCAATATTCTCTTTAATTCTCAGTTTGATCAAGGCCTTCTACACAGAATAGGATGTCGATAAGGCCAAGGACTTTAGGTGCAGTGACAGATGTCCATTTATACTCGTGCTGTTCGACAACATTTGATCGTACAAGAGAAACCATGGCGCCAGGATCGAAAAGTGCTTCAAAGTCTTTTCCACCGAGTCGTACCAAAAAGAATAGCCGGTTATCCAATTGGATGCTAGCAATCATCTGGTCGGTTTGATTATCGTCGTTAGGAGTCGATGCCGTGTGTATTTAGTACGGCACCTGCCCCCCCCCCTTAAACTGTACTCCTTGGTAACGTGTTTGTACGGCTCATACTGTGCACACCATCGAAAACTACCTTCTCCACTATGAACTCGTTGTTAAGGACAATTTCCTTTTCTACTAAGGGCTTCTTGTTCTCTTTATTAGGTGTGTCATAACGGGGTAACGATGAGCAACAACTAAAATCGTTCACTCCGATGGAGCTAATTGGCAGAGATAACAATTGACGGAGAGCGATGGAAAGTATAAGGCTATTGCCCACCTCCTAGAATTTGGAAGAAGCCCGAGAGTGGGGTGGATCTCACGAGGCCTACCTTGATCGACATCGTGAAAATTGTCTTACTTACCTTTTGTTTGCCATGGAAACTACATTATATATACATAGCTCTAGTTAGGTACATTCATATAAGTGTACATAGAGAGTTATATTTTAAATATAGACATAAGTAGCGCCTAGCGGTAACTTAATATTATAGTTACTTCAATTATAAAGAATAAGCAGCAGTGCAATACTTTCGTGCAGTTACATACGCAGAAGCGTACCCGTTTTGGGAATCACCGGCTTTGACGTTGACCTGCCTAAGAATCGCCGACAACTTTCGACATCAGGGTATCAACGCATCAAAGAAGATGAAATCGAGGAACGAATTTGCAAGTATGCGTGTGATGTGCGTTACATTATAATAAAAAACTTTTGTATAAATTTTATATCGTTATGACTAATGCATGCTCTAAAATAAATATTTATAACTATCAATAAATCGGTACGCCAACAAGATTTATGTATAATTTAGTCAATATTTTTATTAAATTTTATTTATATATTATAAGGAGTAGGGGTATTCACAATATGTTGTAAATGCTGATGGTTTGCAACAATAGTACATTACTACACTACTACTACATACACTGCTACTACATTACTACTACATACACTATTACTACATTACTACTACATACACTACTACTACATTACTACACTAAGACTAGTACATTACGGAGCCCCCCCCCCCCCGTTTAAAAAATTAACAAACCGTTTAAACTTCAATTACATTATCTATTATTATTAGCATTATTAATATTTACATTATTTATTACTGTTAGCATTATTAATATTAATTGTTACCGTACAATTAATAAACTAAACGATAGATTTTTTATTAACCACTCGTGCGTTTTGTAGTATCTCGGGAGTTTCGGGCAGCTCTGGAGTTTCAGGAATAATTACTGCTGCAGGAACGTCTTCGCTTAATGTATTAATTCTTGATAAGTTGAGATAAAGTGTATTGTCAAAACTGTGCTCTGCTTCGATACCTACCATAGGCTCATTTATTGTATTTGTAGAAAGTCTCACATCCTTGTTACTTTTTGACGTAGACGGTATCGCGCATTCAATGCGGTGGCCAATAGCTTTCTTGTTAATATCCCCGTGCCTTTTTAACATGGCGATATCTCCTCCTGCGTCAACAAGTATTGTGGCAGATGATCTTCGGAACGCATGGCCTGTATAAAAATGTGGATTTTCTAGGTTAAGAAATTTGACAATCTTTTTAGGTACACTACCAACTTTGTTTATGCCGAGGGGGTATAAAACAAATCTTCCTGTTCTGTATGTTAAAAAGAATCTATTTATTTTTGAAGTTTTTGGCCGTACGTTCATGTATCTCTTAGCTATGGTATAAAATTCACCAACTACTGTAAACGTTCTTAAGATTTTTGTTTTTGTTTTTGGCAATGTTATAAATAAAAATGATTTTTGATCTTGTACGTTTTCCATGCATAAATTTGTCAACTCTTCTCTCCTACAAGCAGCGGCAAGTCTCTCTCTCTCTCTTTCTGATGGGTATACCTGACACTCGTAAATTACCTCTGCTCTTTCCGAAGTATTGTATTGTCACACTTTCATCCACAAGTTTCAGTATAAGAGGAAGGGACTTTCTCGAGTGGCGGCTCCTGTTTAAAATAATAGCAGGTATTTTTTATCGTCCAGGAATCCTTTTATTTCCTCCGAAAGGCTGACGAATCAAAAAGGTTAGGATACATTGTCCTACAAATTAGCGATTTATCAGCGGCAAGTTTCTGCGCCCTGACTTCTCAGTGCCTCTACCGGTCATCTCCTCGTCAAAGTCTCTCCTATATCTAGAAGGCCTCAGTTACATCTTCTTCTAGGCAATGCAATCGGTCACGCGCAACACGCACTTCATCTGCAGCCGTAAGATAATAAAAAAGAACCATGCGGAGGTATGCTCTCGGTATAGTAATTGCGTTGTTGTCGTCTCGCAAAGACTTCTACCTTGCTCGCGTCGCAAGAGGTGCAGAACCTCCCGGGAGCTGTGAACGAGAGCGAGCCCGCTACAGTCGTCACGCAATCTGTATCGACCCGCACCGCGGGGAAAGCAAAGCGCGTAGCTTCGCTCACTTTGCCGCCATGCGCGCAGGTTGCTAAGTAACCTCGCGGCGCCGCGCCTACTGGGAGCTGCTCCGGCCTACCCGCGCAGTCGACCAGCATCGTGGATATGGCCGCTCTGCTCTCGGAGTTCGCGAGCCGTATCGAATCCAATCTTGAGCGTACGGTCTCGCGTATTGTGTCGTCGGTTTGGGATCTGGCTAGCGAAATTCGGGATTCTGGGTTTTGCAGATCGAGGCATCTACTGAGGAGAGATTTGCCGGCGTCTCGTATCGCCTAGAAGCCCTGGAGAGCGCTAACGAAGAGATCCACGATTTGATTTGCGAAGTGCAGGCCAGTCATTCGAGGTTTACCTTGTCCTCTATGAGAGACACATGCGAGGTGTTGGTCCTTGGTCTCCCTATTAACCTGGATATTCCTGATCGAGAAGGTTTTATCCTCCATAAATCTCCCCCGGGTTAACTCGCAGGTGATTGAGATTCGCCCCTGGCTTGCCTGAAATAGTCAAGATCCAAGTTCGGCGACCTCGACTTTTACTTCAAATTATACCAGAGGGCTCGTGTTCCGGGTTTCTTCTCCCTCGACCAGAGACCTTTTACTGGAGAGGGCACGTCTGCTCAAGGGAATTTCGGCGAATTCACTCTTCGGCGAGGGTGAATTTTCTTCCATTTTCTTGCGTGCGTTATGGCCCAAGCAGCTGCATGAACTTTAGTTCCTCCTCTTTCCTCTAGCTAAGTCTCTAGCGAAATCTCTAAAATTCTTGAAAAATTGGTCCACGAACAACTCGCAGAGTATCTGAACAGAAATAGTTTAATTATTGAAAGGCAAGCGGGATTCCTCCGGGGGCATAGTACTTAAACGGCTTTAATTGGTGTTTTAGATGACATTAGAAAAGCCGTTGATAAGCGTATGATAACCATTCTCATCCTGTTCGACTTCTCTAAGGCGTTTGCTTTAGTAACGCAACAATACCTTGCTCTTTAAATTGCGTTCACTGGGCTGTTCTGACACAGTCATCACCTGGTTTTACCTAATTTTTATTAATGACCTACCGCGAGTCTTAAAAAAAAGATCTACCACTCATTCTACCCTCCTGACCATGTTTTGGGAGTCCATCAAATTTCAGAAGACGTCAATGCGGTGGATAACTGGGCGATGTCGAATGGATTGAATTTGAACGTTAAAAAGACGAAGGTGATGATCTTGGGTAGTCAGGCCTTTATTTCGCACATTGACTTGGACACTGCCCCGAAGGTCTTAATGGGTAGTAATTTTCTTGACTATGAGGCTGAAGTCATATCGTTAGGTGTTTGGATAATAACTACCCTGGATTGGTCACGTCAGTTCGCGTCGGTGTCCCATCGTGTCCATGGAGTCCTACACTTCTTACAATTTTTTAAGCATGCGCTCTCACATCAAAATAGGAAAAGTCTTATCGAGGCGCTTATTTTCCCGCACTTACATAACGCGTGTGCGGTCTTTAATGACTTAGATGCTACCAAGAGTCTAAAACTTTAGCGCCTACTGAACGCGTGCGTTCGCTTTATGTGGGGGAACACTCCCTGGCATGAACATGTAACACCTTACTGTCTCAAGGTGTGGTGGCTGTCGGTCAAGCTCAGGAGATCTCTTTTCATCGGCAGTTGTGCCTATAAAATCATCTCTCACAAACCCCCATCCTACATTACCCGTCACTTCATTTTACGGGATGCTTCATTTTCATCCCGATCTTCCTCACGCCGCCCACCTATGTTCCATTTTTACCTCCCCCCCTAGAACCGAAGCCCTAAATAATTCCTTCAATATCACTACCTCTCGCCTCATTAACCATCTCCCTTTTACCGACTTTGACCCGCTCCTATTTACTTCATTTAAATCCGCTTTGGCATCCTACCTTTTTGAGCTCGATCGTCAGGCTTGGAATGTGAGGGTTAGTAATGAAGGGATTGCGTGCTCTCTCTCTTGCCTGATCTTTAAATCATTTTATATGTGTCGTGCTACCGTTATTCTTCTTTTAAAGTGTATTTATTTATTTTGGCTCTTCTCGATTGAGTCTGGCTTTTAATATTGTAATTCGCAAAATTGTATTACATTTTACTCTATTTGTTTATTCATTATTTATATGTTAAGTACATTTATTTTATTTTATTTTATGATTTTACTTTGTTTTATCGTATCTTATCTTACTATTATATAAAGAGGAATCGTTTTGCTTCATTGTTATAAAAATAAAAGTTTTTACACTTACAGGATGCACGGTAGTTCAGGCGCTGGCCGATAGGTGGCGGACGGTCTGACTTAAGAGGAGAGGAGAGAAATAAATTAAACTAATATTACCTTTTTAACTAATAGACACTTATATGTTCTATAATTTTAATCCAACTGATTATAAAACAACTAACTAAGAATATTCAGTTTATTATTCGCAGGCCCGAAAGCTCGAGAGCTCGAGAGCTCCGCGGTCGGTGGAGGGGAGCCTCGCTTCGAGCAGCTCGACTGACAAGGGGAATACTTGACCTCCGGGAAACGGATCTTAACCAAACTGTAGGATATGTTTCCTACTATAATAATATGAAGAAAGCTGAAGTTCCGCATGCCAATGCCATATTTTACGGACTTTATAAGCAAAAAAACGAAAAAATTCGCAAAAAATAGTCTTGACTTTGGTCGCTTATAACTCAGAAACAAAAAAATATATGCATTCAAACTTAAGTCCAGAAGAAAGCTGAGATCAAATAGATTGGATTAAAAAAAAGCTCAAATAGTTTAATTTGGTTGAAAGTTATGGAAAAAAGAAGAATAAGAAGATAATTTAGCTTGAAAATCAACAGATTTTTTAATTAAAAAAATTCGTCAAAATATCGTTGAATTTCTATTTCTTTCATAACTTTTGACCAAATCAAGATATTTGAGCTTCTTTTTTTTGAAATCCAATCTATTTGATCTCAGCTTTCTTCTGGACTTAAGTTTGAATGCATATCTTTTTCTTCTGAGTTATAAGCGACCAAAGTCAAGACTATTTTTTGCGAAATTTTTCGTTTTTTTGCTTATAAAGTCCGTAAAATATGGCATTGGCATACGGAACTTCAGCTTTCTTCATATTTTTATAGTAGGAAACATATTCTACAGTTTGGTTAAGATCCGTTTCCCGGAGGTCAAGTACTCCCCTTGTGAGTGTGCTCGCTCCTTAACATCCAACAGTGCCTGTATGCAATTTTTCGTTCTCTTGAAAATCCATAAGGTTTTTAATATAATCCAATCAATCACATCATACTCGTCCAATAATTTGTACTTAGAAAAACAATTTCCTACTAACTTTAGACATGCGTCGGGAATGATAACAATTGATTCACTTGTGATTAAAAGTTCAAGAGAACATTCTTCTTTTAGTGGCTACAAGTTCTTCATCCATTGTAAAATTCGTTGCTGCGCCATCAAACGTGATTGCACGGACATCACTAATGCCATTTACATTCAATTAGCCCTTGCTTCACCTGATAAGCTTTTAATAAAATAATAAGTAATACGCATCTTAAAATGGCCATTCAAGCACACAAGCATTACAGCAGGGGCATATGAAATTTCTTCTGTAGACTGTGATTTTGCTTATTGTATACCTAAATCAACCATTCCATAGTTATGCGTATTTCCACATTATTGCGTATTTCTATTTATTTTTTTGTCAAATTGCAATCCTTTGCCTTTTTGTCTATCTTCTTCGAGAATATTTTTTACATTTAGTAATACACTTCGACTAGTACCAGGACTTAATGGGGTCTCGTACTCAATTCTGCGATTTTACCATTCTGACCGCCGGTAATGCTGGTTATATATAAGAAATGATAACTATTATCAAGAGCGCCATCTATGGCAAGTCGTAATCGGAGTGATCGTAGATGGAGCCACTTATGTCGATAGCATCATAATAAAAATAGTGTGACTATTTTTTCCAATATAAAAATTAAAAAATAACGTATTTCACTTATACGCATTTTCTATTATCTATTATAATCCATATTTCGATATATACATATATAATAAATGTTACGTATATTTGGTTTACGGAATTTGTACGTATTTCGATTATACGTATTTATTTTTTTTACATACTGAAAAAATACGACATTACACTTAAGACCAACGATAGCTGAACCCAAGGGAGCGGAGCACGGCTCGCAAGTCGATTTTTGCTCCGCTGCCTTGGGTCGATCGATAGATATACCGGATTCTTGCAGCAGTACGTTTCCTTTTACAGTGAATCTATGATAAATACGTAGTACGGTTCAATTTGCCATGTCGAAAATTCAACTAGTCATAATATGAGTATCAGTATGACACGTATTTAAAAATTTTATAGGAGTCAAATCAAATTATTTTGCTCGGCTATTTGTCTCGAGTCTGAAACAAATGCGCATGCGTGATGTCGATAGTGGCGGCGGCGAAAGCATATTCTAAGCTTGCCATGATCCGTGCGTACTGCCATCTAGCGTAAAATATTCTTTTAATAATGATAATAAAACTACTTTTAGTTTTATAAAACTATGCAAAACAAATAGTTAGATGCCCTTTATTAAATAATTATTTACTTCTATACAAAGTTTCAAGTCATTTTATTGATTCATGTAAGAGAAAACCTTGTACGAAAATTTCATTATGTGGACGCCGTAGATAGTGTTTTTATACAAGGTTTTCTCTTCAATGCCTCAATATAATAAATAGAAATTTTGCACAGTGATACATAACTACAAAAGAAAGGGCACCTATCTTCTAGTTTGTCGAAATTCTTTATATTTATCTAGAGTGAAGTATTTTTCAACCATACTATCACTCTATTGGCTCGGTCGGTAAAAATTGAGTATGAGACCCCCTTAAGGGGATGTCCCCTGTTCAAAAGACCTTATAAAATCCGATAAAATAATGGCACATTGAATCGGGGTGCCGATAAAAATTTTATAGCAATATATTGGGCGATTTCTTTTTTATCGGTACCTATAATGAAATCCTCACAGCTACGAATCACAAGTTCCGAAATTTAGTTTTTATAAGTTTTACCTGGTAGAAGATATATCAGTTTCTATGAGACTAATAAATTTATAGGCTTTTATAGAGATATGCTCATTTAATTATTTATAGAAATCTATTCATTTTACCAATATGAATTCAGAATCGGCATATATCGTAATAAATTGATTGAAAAATTATAAGCCTGTATAGATGTTTTACTACATGAATTACACAAGTGCATCCAAGAAAATATTAATCGGGTTCTATAATAAAAGAAATGACTATGAAAAGATTATAGTTCATACACATTTCCCGATAAAAAATTTAATAAGCTCTTATCATGGAAATACTGTATATGTTTATATCTTTTTTTGCTTTCTAATAGTAGGTTTATCATTCGATTCTATAAGGAATTCCGGGTGCAAAAACCTCATACCATACTATACAATAAAGGCTTATAGTATTTTATAAGATAAACCTCACAAAAGAAAAAAACATTTTATAGTACAATATGATGATCATCAAAATAAATGGGCGGTTCGTTTACCGGATCGTATGAGCTGAGACATCCATAAATACAATCTTAATCAAATTGTTAATCGCGTTCAACCAGGCAATTCCGTATTTATTATTTATAACAAATAGGCATGTATCGGGTTTTCGAGTATTTGACGTATTCCTGTGCATTGAATTAATAAGGTTCTATAAGACTTTTCACTATATTGTCCACTAACAGCTATCGGTGTCTACCGTTAAATTCCATAATTTTAAACCAACCGATACAGTTCTTTTATAAGGTTTTACGAGGATCGACGCATGTATTAGGCATACCACCTATCGGGTACTAACGGCTGCGCCAGCAATAACAAATCTTAATCAAATCGCTAATCGCATTCTACCAGGCAATTCCATATTTATTATTTATAATAAATAGGCATGTATCGGGTTTTCGAGTATTTGACGTATTCGTGTGCATTGAATTAATAAGGTTCAAAAGGCTTTTCACTATATTGTCCACTAACAGCTATCGGTGTCTACCGTTAAATTCCATAATTTTAAACCAACCAATACAGTTCTTTTATAAGGTTTTACGAGGATCGACACATGTGTTGGGCATACGACCTATCCGTTACTACCGGCTGCGCCAGTAATAACAAATCTTAATCAAATCGCTAATCGCATTCTACCAGGCAATTCCATATTTATTATTTATAATAAATAGGCATGTATCGGGTTTTCGAGTATTTGACGTATTCGTGTGCATTGAATTAATAAGGTTCAAAAGGCTTTTCACTATATTGTCCACTAACAGCTATCGGTGTCTACCGTTAAATTCCATAATTTTAAACCAACCAATACAGTTCTTTTATAAGGTTTTACGAGGATCGACGCATGTATTGGGCATACGACCTATCCGTTACTACCGGCTGCGCCAGTAATAACAAATCTTAATCTAATTGCTAATCCCATTCTACCAGGCAATTCCGTATTTATTATTTATACCAAATAGGCATGTATCCGGTTTTCGAAAGTTTGACGTCTTTATAAGGTTTTACAAGGTTCGACGCATGTAAGGGACAGACGGCCTATCGGGTTGTATCGGCTGCGCCAACAATAATACGAATTACATAAGTATACTTAATTTATTAATGCTGCAGCGATACTCGTGTGACACTTTCATGTATTCTTAGTTTTGTAACCTTTAGTTATAAATGTTTTTCATTGTTATTCTTCATGCATATAAAGATAGAAGTTTCTATGATACTAATAAACATGAAAGAAATATTAAATTTACTTTATATAAACTTATCCAATATAATAATTCTTTTCTTTTCAGGCATCAAATCGAACTTAATTACATGTTAATTTTCAGTATATTTTCAAATACAAAGAATATTCTTCTTCCAAGGACAAAACAGATCTGGAAATCAAATAATTTTAATTCAATTTGAATGTGCTCTAAATTATAAAACTAATTAATAGAAATAATTAATAGCTCTGAGTGTGTAATATTTTACATATACTCATATATATATATATATATTGTAACGGGCCTGATATCAACTCGAAACACAAAAATACATTTATTTTTTGCCTAACCCGAAATAAATGTATTAGGTGGAAGAATCTGGGGTAGCTAAAGAATTAAACAAATAATTCTTTCTCATCCCAGTTTAACCTCCAAGTTTAATAAATTTAATAAATTAGGATAATGAATTAACTATTATAAAGTTTTGGGAAAACATGGAATTAATCAAATAATTCCAGATTATCCAATTTTACTTTATATTATGGGTTTTAGGAATGTGAGATAACTTGGGAAGAATTGAAATTAATCCAATAATTCCATATCATCCAAGTTATTTATTTGGTTATGGAAAGTGGAAGAACTTTGGGAAGACATTGAATCAAACAAATGATTTTATATCATCCAAAGTTAGCTTCCTTTTAGGACACGGTTATGTGGTATTTGGTCGGGTAAAATGAGCAAATCGCTAGAGACATTTAAATTATAAAATATATTGTGACAGACAAACGCGGTCCGACCTGTTAGGTCGCCCGCGAACTCTAGGCGAATGCTGCCTTCGGCAGCGATACATCTCATTATATACGATTAGTGAGGTAGAAGGGATTGACTTCCCACTTTTTCCACTTTTCCACCTGGATCCTTGTAACTTGGTTACCCTTTCTCCTTCCTTCTCATATATACGTAGGTGATCATATGTTTGTGTTTTTCTTGAGGTCGTCTACCTTAGTCTGTATATTTCTGCTTTGGTTCTTTAGCTAAATTTATTAAAATGTCTTTTCTTATATTCTATTTTACAATTATTAGATTATTACAATTATAATAATATTATTTATAACAATCCTTTATACTCTCTTGCCTTTGGCTTAATAGAATTTATTTACTCTGAATTAATTATGTCATTGTCTCCTTTTACTTAATAGTTTTAATATCTATAATTTGTTTTATTATTTAATCCTTTTGTATATATTTTAAATGTAATGTAAAATTTAACTATAAACATTATATATTTTAATAAACCTTATAAATTATTAACTTAACTATTTCTTAACATATTGACTCCATATTTTTGGCAAAAGTAGCAAAAAATATAAAAATTTCAATAAAATTATAAATTGTATCAATTTTGGTTATTTAATTATTTAAATAAATTAATTTAAATAATTAAAAAAAAACTACCGAAAGTTGAATTTGAACCCCGATCTCTTGGACCGAACGCTAACGCTCTACCGCCTGAGCCGTTCTTCAATGCGACTGGTTACTGACTATATGTCTACATATATATATATATATATATATATATATATATATGATACAGTTGCGTGTAATCTTAATTTTGAATTATTTAGTTATAAATATTTTTTATTGTTAATCTTCATGCAAGTAAAGGTAAAAGTTTTCTATTATGAAGCTACTAATGAAACTCAAAGAATTATTAAATTTATTTTATATAAACTTATCCAATATAATAATTCTTATCCGATTCACTAATTCAAGTAAACTCTGTAAAATAATTCAGAATGTGTAACGGCATTTATATGTATTCTTTCATTAGTATACTCTTGTATAAAAGTTTATTCTTCATTATTTTTTAAAAATAAAAAAAATATTAACAGAACTTTTAGAACAAATATTTCAATATTCAATATTCCTATATATTTAACTACTTTAGTAATGGTTATAGAAATAACTGTCAGACTCGAGTGACACTTGCAGGTATTCTTAATTTTGTGCCCTTTAATTATAAATATTTTTCAATGTTATTCTTCAAGAAAGTAAAGATAGTGGTTTTCTACAGTGAGCTAGTAATAAACACAAACCCAGACGGAAATTTATTTCTCCAGAAAGAGCTAAGAAAAGCTAATAAATTTTATAATCAACTTATAATATGCAGATTTTGGACTCTGTTAATAGTTAGTTAGAATTTATAACTTTTATTAGCTCTTCTTAGCTTTTGCTAGATTTTATTAGCTTTTAGGTTTTTTTCAAAAGTAAAAGAAATGTGCGAGTTTAAAAAAGCTAATAACTACTAATAACTTTTTTAAATTATTATATACAGTAAATAAGTGTTTAGAATTTTTATGAATATTTACCAATAGCAATCTTTTATTAATAGCTTTTGTTTTTTTTGCATACATCACTTAGAAACAGCTAAAAACAGTTAAATATAGGAAAATGCTACAGTTACTATTAGTGTCATTTTATCGTTTTTCACAATATTTTCGAAATACAAAAATCTAATAAAACCTAATAAAGCTTAGAAATATTTACGAAATTTTAATAACAACTAAAAAAATTTTATAAACAACACCAAACTTTTTAAACTATTACTACAGTCCAAAATCCGCACTTTATAAAGTGTTATGAAAATCTAATAAAAGCTAATAACTTTTATTAAGTATTTATAAACATTATTCCCATATGATTATTTCCGCTAGGGAAAGAAATATTAAATTTAATTTTCAATAAAGTAATCCAATTTTGTTAATCTTTTATATGATTCGATGATTCACGTTAACATTTAAAATAATTCAGAATTTGTTACGGAATTGGTATGTATTCTTTATTTAGCATTCTCTTGTAATAAAGTTTATACTTCATTATTTTTCTAATATGAAAACATATTAACCTATTTTTAGAAAAAATATTTCAATTGTCCAATATTTCTATGTGTTCTTAGTAACACCAAAGCCACTTGAGAAATACAAATTTCACGCCAAAAATGTAATCGACTATTCCGTGTTTATTGTAATACTAAACCGCTGATTTATGTGACAATACTGATTAAACCCTATAAACGAACCACATAGGTTGCTTGACAATATTAGAATATACCGGTAGATTCGGATAAATAATGCTTGACTTTATAGTGAAATTTCCTATTCAACCCGATAAATTGCAATCATGCAAAATCATTAATTATTTGAAATCCAGATACATGCCTATTCGTTGTAAATAGAAAATACAGCAATACCTCATAAAATACTATAAACGATTTAATAGCGGTTGCTTCTACGACAAGCGTAACCGATAAGATCCTGTAATCAAACCGCTTATTTATGTGATAATACTGATTAAACCCTATAATGAACCACATAGGTTGCTTGACAATATTAGAATATACCGGTAGATTCGGATAAATAATGCTCGACTTTATAGTAAAATGTCCTATTCAACCCGATACATTGCAATCATGAAAAATCATTAATTATTTGTAATGCAGATACATGCCTATTCGTTGTAAATCAAAAGGCGCGATAGCGCCTGCACGCAAGTATGCAGGCGCGTAAGCCCTTATTATACAGCTAACTAACCCCTCAGATTTTTTATATTTTCGTACATTTAAAATTATACTATCTATTTATGCAATTACAAATCTCACATCTATTTTTTATATAAGTTTTCACTTTACAATAAATCCGGTTTGAATTCATAAGTGCATAGTGGAGAAATTCGATGTTATTAAAGTTGCTTGCTGAATTCCGATTCTCGAATTTTTGCTATTTCCACTTTCTTTTTCATTCGATGGCAACAAAAAGAGATAGCGTCATAGGAGATGCGAAAGATAGAAAGAGACGAAATTTTTTCCATCCCGTGAGAGAACGCCTACAGAGGTAAAAACTGTTAGCAAGTTGTTTGAGAAGTGGCCGCAAAGAGATATATATATATCTCTATAATATATAAATATTTCGCCGCCGCCGCCGCCGCCGCCGCCGAGTCTAAGAATTCAGCATTCAACATATATATATATATATGTTTTATATATATATGTTATATATATATGTTATATATATATGTCATTTATATGTTATATATGTCATATATATGATATATATATGTATGTCATATATGTAAGTGTGCGTGTGTGCGTGCGCGTGTGTGTGTGTGCGTGTGCGTGTGTGTGTGTGTATGTGTGTGTGTGTGTGTGTGTGTGTGTGTGTGCGTGTGTGTGTGTGTGCATGTGTGTGTGTGTGTGTGTGTGTGTGTGTGTGTGCGTGTGTGTGTGTGTGTGTGTGTGTGTTTTTTTTTTTTTTTTTTTTTTTCGAAGAGGTAGAGAAATGCTTAATGCACCATGACTGGAGCCATGCGAGACTCCCCGTGTGTGGGACTCTCCTATCGAGGGATGTCGATAGGCATACCCACTAAAACTCCACCTCTTTTCTTACCTTTATTCCCCCGCGGATACCTCCGCAAGGCATTACTTCGCGGGGGGAGGCAACGGCTAGGTTAGCGCACTAATGTTGCTATCGCAACTCTTCTCTCCTCTCCTCTTCTGATGAGACCCAGCCTGTCCACTACGGACGTACAGAGGGTTACCACCGCGTTCCATCCCTCCTGGGAATCAAGCAGGCACGCCCCGATGCCCTCAGAGGTGAGGGGACCGCTCCAAGTGATTTGAAATTGGTCCCGTTCCTCCCTGAAACGAGGACACCGTAGGAGGACGTGTTCCACGTCTTCGTCCACCCCTGGACAAGCCGGGCACTCTGCGCTGCCGTAGACCTCTATACGAAATAGGTAACTGCGGAAGCATCCGTGCCCGGTCAACACCTGGGTAAGCTGGAAACTGACGAAGCCTGGCGCAGATCACTCGCTCCAGGAGCTTCCCAACTATATCCAGTAGACAGAGCGGGCGGTAAGATGATGGCTCCTCCGGGGGTTTGTTTCCCTTTGGTAGGAGTACCAGCCTCTGCGTCTTCCACTGGGCCGGGAAGCAACCTTCTCTTAGGCATGCGTTGAATGCGTCCAGGAACAAGCCCGGAGCACTCATCGCCGCTGTCTTGACGGCCAGGCCAGGTATTCCGTCAGGCCCTGGAGCTTTACGTACGGACATACCCTTAGCGGCCATCCTCAGTTCGGCTTCACTAATGTCTGGCGACTCGGCTGCACCAATGGTGGCCATCAGGCCTGTCTCTACTGCCCTTTTCCGATGTTCTGGAAACAGGTGGCGGACGACTCCGTCCAGAAAAACTGGGTTGGTGGGTGCAACAGCTCCCCCGGGGTTGATCTTATTCATAACCGTTTTATACGGTCTGCCCCAGGGGTCGTGGTCCACCTCCTCACAGAGCTCCCGCCAACACCTTCTCTTGGCAGTCTTGATGGCCACCTTGAGATCCCTCCGCTTTTGTTCGTATTCTGCGGAACGATCTTGGAACCGCGGTGTTCCCCTCGCTCTTTGGTGCAGCCTTCTGGCACGCAGGCACTCACGTCTCTTTTCTGCGATGTCCTCACTCCACCAGATTATCGGTGGGCGGCCGCGAGGGTTAAACTTCACGGCCATAGAGGCATCGCAAGCCGCTGTTAGGGCATTCGTGAGGCCTCGTGCTTTTTCTTCGGCGGTTCCCTCCACTTTTGCCCCCTCAAGGGAGCAGAGGAACGTCTCACGATCAAACGTGGCTGGTGCCCATCTCTCTCTTGCTCCTCTTCCTGCTCTCTTTGTCCTCCCGCTGGTCAGCTGGAGCTGGTACACGAGTGCTTGGTGGTCACTACCCGTGTAACGATCGCTAACTTTCCAGCCGAGTCCCCCTCTCCCCATCAATCTAGGATCGACGAAGATGAGGTCGACTATGGACGACTTGCCGGCTTTTGTGCAAGTCGGCGTTGTCCCTGTGTTAGCGATCTCCAGCCCCAGTAGAGCGAACGCCTCGAGAAGTGCGCGACCACGCGCGTTGGTCTTGGCGCTACCCCAGTCCGTCGCCCAAGCATTAAAGTCCCCACCGATTGCGACCGGTAGCCGTGAGGACCGAGCACTGGTGACGACTGCATCCAGAGATCTCGCAAAGTCCTCGGTGCAATCGCTGGGCGGGAAGTAGCAGCTGTACATGCGTACCCCCGCCACCTCCACCCAGGTAGAGCTGGGAAGGGGG
Organism: Theocolax elegans; assembly: GCA_026168455.1. Taxonomy (NCBI): domain Eukaryota; kingdom Metazoa; phylum Arthropoda; class Insecta; order Hymenoptera; family Cerocephalidae; genus Theocolax; species Theocolax elegans. The sequence goes on from CM047425.1 coordinate 75,680,826, forward strand.
GCGACCATCTTTCTGGAGATGTGTATATTTCCACATACCCAGATGGCCGCCTTGCCCGTGGCATCCCTTACCCAGTTCGACTTCTCGAGATCCAGGAACTCCTCGCTGATGATCGCTACGTCCGCTCTCTCCTCTCTGACCAGCTGAGACAGCAAGTCCTGGGCCACAGCGCAGTGGTTGAGGTTTATTTGGAGCACCTTAATCATTTTTGATGTGTGCTCCTTCCTCATGCGAGGTCTTGGCTTTGGCCTCGCAATCCACTGCTTTGTGGCCCTCTTGGCCGCACCGATAGCATTGCGCTGACCGGTCGACTGCGCTCTTGCACTCCCTCGCGATGTGTTCCGATTCGTGGCATCGGTAGCAGCGCAAGGATACCTCTCTCAGTCGAACTCTGCAATTTACCCATCCGATCCGGAGCTTCCCGTCTTGCAGCAGGTTTTTGGCTGCTACTGCCGGAAGCTGGATTGTCGCAGCTAGGGTGCCACTGTAGGACCCCCTGGGTTTAATATTATCCGGGGATACCACATTTGGCCCGATCTTTGCCGCAATCGCTGCGGCCACCTCCATTGTTGTCGTGGACTCGTCCATGTCCCTGATGGTGATGGACACTTTGTGAGTCAGCAGCTGGACCTCTGCTGACCCACTCAGGGTGGACGAGACCACTGTCCTCAGCTCCGCCGTTTCCGTTCCGGGTCGCCCCAGTTCGAGGAGGAGCTCTCCAGCCCTGGTGCGCCTGATACGCGTGACCCGTTCTCCTAGTGCCTTTAGCTCCGGTGCAGCCTTGACCTTCCGGAGAATGTCAGCGTAGGAAGAGCCCCCGCTAGGTGTCTTGATCTTGATGGCATCTGGGCGCGGGGGTCTTACTCCGGCCTTAGGCTCTGACTTGCCTTTGGTCGGTTTGCTGTCACGTTTCTGCTGTTCATGCTGCTTCGGCTGGCTGTTCTTCATCTTCTTCTTCTTGCCCTTCTTCACTACTGTGACCCAGTCAGGGACTTTTGACTGGTTCCCACTCGTCTTAGGAACGGATGGCGAAGCATGTGCTGGCTCATTTTTGTTAGTGGGCTGATTCGACCCCTTCTTCCTTTTCTCCGGGGGTTGCTGAGGTGGTGAAGGCTTTTCCCTTTCCACCGGCCTCCTTTGACGCTCTTCAGCGCGAAAGATGGGCGACGTTTGACACGTTCCATCCCTACGCGCATCCGCCATTTTAGTTTTCGACGCTGTCACACACACAGTACTGTTCACCCGCGCGTATTCATTGAGAGCTCTGCTGGTTGCTCTCGCCATACTCTTCAGCTCTTTGTGGATATTGTTCTTATTAAGAACAAACTCCACCAGGGTATCTACCTTCTCCCGCAGACGGAGAAAAGCTCTGTCAGCGTCACTCGACATCCCAGTCGAGGGCAGGTCACACGTAGCATTAGATGCTACAGAGGCCGAGTGACCAACCTCTGCAGCACTTACCATTTTAACGGTGTGAGTTTGGTCCCCCCCAAAATCCTTGGGACCAGCACTGACCACCGGGGCTTTCACCCGATCGGAATCAGTGGCGAGATTTGACAGGATTGCCATGCCCGCTTGGGGTAGTGTTGTTTTTAGCTCACTATCCATACTTGGTTTAATTTCGGGGTGCCTTCCCCTATCTGGTTTTGGTTCGCCCCGAATATTTGATTTTTTCGGTACCATCCATATCTGGAAAGCATTCCCCTATCCACCACCTGGGGAGGCGCCACGATGCGGGACCAGTAAACCCGGCATGGGTGTGTGTGTGTGCGTGTGCGCGCGTGTGTGTGTGTATTTTTTTTTTTTTTTTTTTTTTTTTTTTTTTTTTTTTTTTTTTTCCGAAGAGGTGGAGAAATGCTTAATGCACCATGACTGGAGCCATGCGAGACTCCCCGTGTGTGGGACTCTCCTACCGAAGGATGTCGATAGGCATACCCACTAAAACTCCACCTCTTTTCTTACCTTTATTCCCCCGCGGAAACCGCCGCAAGGCATTACTTCGCGGGGGGAGGCACGGCTAGATTAGCCCACTACTGTTGCTATCGCAACTCCTGTCTCCTCTTCTCTTCTGATGAGACCCAGCCTGTCCACTACGGACGTACAGAGGGTCACTACCGCGTTCCATCCCTCCTGGGAGTCAAGCAGGCACGCCCCGATGCCCTCAGGGGTGAGGGGACCGCTCCAAGTGACTTGAAACTGGCCCCGTTCCTCCCTGAAACGAGGACACCATAAGAGGACGTGTTCCACGTCTTCGTCCACCCCTGGACAAGCCGGGCACTCTGCGCTGCCGTAGACCCCTATACGAAATAGGTAGCTACGGAAGCATCCGTGCCCGGTCAGCACCTGGGTAAGCTGGAAACTGACGAAGCCGTGTTTCCTGCTCGCCCACTCCTGGATCCGCGGGATTATGCGGTAGGTCCAGCGGCCGTCCCTGGCTGAGTCCCATCTCCGCTGCCACTCCTCTACGGTCCGCAATGACCATAGGTTATGGCAGCGATTCTCTTCTACGCGTCGCCCACCCTCACGGTGTCTTTCAGCTCTCTCGGCTGCCTGGAGGTCGAAGGGGGCGGTCCCCGCGATCACCGAGAGCGCAATGTCAGATACGGTTCGGTACGCCCGGGCCACCCTTAGCGCAGCTATCCTGCAGGCTCTCTGACACGGAGCACCAAAGCTCTTGTGCCTGTTCAGGGCATCAGCCCAGATAGGAGCTCCGTATAAAATTACGGAGCTCACCACCGAGGCAAGGAGAGACCTTCGCGGTTGCTGGGGTCCCCCGATGTTGGGCATGATGCCCGCCAGCGCACGGGCCACCCTTGCCGCCTTTGAGCCCGCGTTCGCGAGATGGTGTTTGAACGACAGCCGCGCGTCTAGTGTGACCCCTAAATACTTCAAGGTTTTCACCGACCGTATCCGTTCTTTACCTACCGTGAAGGTGGCGGTCCTCTCCTTTTCCGCCGCCAGACTAAGTCCGTGGTCTCTCAACCAAGTGGCGACCACTTCTATAGAGACGTCTCCGAGATATTCGATCTCTTCGACACTCTTTGCGACCACCACTAGCGCCACGTCGTCCGCGAAAGCCACCATCGAGACACCCTCCGGAAGTTGCTGCCTAAGCAGGCCGTCATAGACAACGTTCCAGAGTAGGGGCCCAATGACCGAACCCTGCGGCACGCCTCCCGTGATGTTGTGGGAGTGCACACCGTCGTCGGTGTCGTAGAGCAGAGTACGGTCAGTCAGGTAACTCGAGGTGACCTCCCTGAGATAGAGTGGCACTTGGAAGTGCTGCAGGGACAGCATGATGTCGTCCCATCTGGCCGAGTTGAAGGCATTCCGGATGTCCAAGGTGATGATGGCACACATCCGCCTTGCACTCCGACCAGCATTGATGGCGTTTGTGGCTATGCCAACAACTCTGCCTACAGCATCCATGGTCGATCGACCCTTTCGGAAGCCGAACTGGTTGTCGGAGAGGTCTCCGGCCCGACCGATGGCCTCTGCAAGCCTGGCGCAGATCACTCGCTCCAGGAGCTTCCCAACTATATCCAGTAGACAGAGCGGGCGGTAAGATGATGGCTCCTCCGGGGGTTTGTTTCCCTTTGGTAGGAGTACCAGCCTCTGCGTCTTCCACTGGGCCGGGAAGCAACCTTCTCTTAGGCATGCGTTGAATGCGTCCAGGAACAAGCCCGGAGCACTCATCGCCGCTGTCTTGACGGCCAGGCCAGGTATTCCGTCAGGCCCTGGAGCTTTACGTACGGACATACCCTTAGCGGCCATCCTCAGTTCGGCTTCACTAATGTCTGGCGACTCGGCTGCACCAATGGTGGCCATCAGGCCTGTCTCTACTGCCCTTTTCCGATGTTCTGGAAACAGGTGGCGGACGACTCCGTCCAGAAAAACTGGGTTGGTGGGTGCAACAGCTCCCCCGGGGTTGATCTTATTCATAACCGTTTTATACGGTCTGCCCCAGGGGTCGTGGTCCACCTCCTCACAGAGCTCCCGCCAACACCTTCTCTTGGCAGTCTTGATGGCCACCTTGAGATCCCTCCGCTTTTGTTCGTATTCTGCGGAACGATCTTGGAACCGCGGTGTTCCCCTCGCTCTTTGGTGCAGCCTTCTGGCACGCAGGCACTCACGTCTCTTTTCTGCGATGTCCTCACTCCACCAGATTATCGGTGGGCGGCCGCGAGGGTTAAACTTCACGGCCATAGAGGCATCGCAAGCCGCTGTTAGGGCATTCGTGAGGCCTCGTGCTTTTTCTTCGGCGGTTCCCTCCACTTTTGCCCCCTCAAGGGAGCAGAGGAACGTCTCACGATCAAACGTGGCTGGTGCCCATCTCTCTCTTGCTCCTCTTCCTGCTCTCTTTGTCCTCCCGCTGGTCAGCTGGAGCTGGTACACGAGTGCTTGGTGGTCACTACCCGTGTAACGATCGCTAACTTTCCAGCCGAGTCCCCCTCTCCCCATCAATCTAGGATCGACGAAGATGAGGTCGACTATGGACGACTTGCCGGCTTTTGTGCAAGTCGGCGTTGTCCCTGTGTTAGCGATCTCCAGCCCCAGTAGAGCGAACGCCTCGAGAAGTGCGCGACCACGCGCGTTGGTCTTGGCGCTACCCCAGTCCGTCGCCCAAGCATTAAAGTCCCCACCGATTGCGACCGGTAGCCGTGAGAACCGAGCACTGGTGACGACTGCATCCAGAGATCTCGCAAAGTCCTCGGTGGGATCGCTGGGCGGGAAGTAGCAGCTGTACATGCGTACCCCCGCCACCTCCACCCAGGTGAAGCTGGGAAGGGGGGCGACCATCTTTCTGGAGATGTGTATATTTTCACATACCCAGATGGCCGCCTTGCCCGTGGCATCCCTTACCCAGTTCGACTTCTCGAGATCCCGGAACTCCTCGCTGATGATCGCTACGTCCGCTCTCTCCTCTCTGACCAGCTGGGACAGCAGGTCCTGGGCCACAGCGCAGTGGTTGAGGTTTATTTGGAGCACCTTAATCATTTTTGATGTGTGCTCCTTCCTCATGCGAGGTCTTGGCTTTGGCCTCGCAGTCCACTGCTTTGTGGCCCTCTTGGCCGCACCGATAGCATTGAGCTGACCGGTCGACTGCGCTCTTGCACTCCCTCGCGATGTGTCCCGATTCGTGGCATCGGTAGCAGCGCGAGGATACCTCTCGCAGTCGAACTCTGCAATTGACCCATCCGATTCGGAGCTTCCCGTCTTGCAGCAGTTTTTTGGCTGCTACTGCCGGAAGCTGGATGGTCGCAGCTAGGGTGCCACTGTAGGATCCCCTGGTTTTAATATTATCCGGGGATACCACATTTGGCCCGATCTTTGCCGCAATCGCTGCGGCCACCTCCGTTGTTGTCGTGGACTCGTCCATGTCCCTGATGGTGATGGACACTTTGTGAGTCAGCAGCTGGACCTCTGCTGACCCACTCAGTGTGGACGAGACCACTGTCCTCAGCTCCGCCGTTTCCGTTCCGGGTCGCCCCAGTTCGAGGAGGAGCTCTCCAGCCCTGGTGCGCCTGATCCGCGTGACCCGTTCTCCTAGTGCCTTTAGCTCTGGTGCAGCCTTGACCTTCCGGAGAATGTCAGCGTAGGAAGAGCCCCCGCTAGGTGCCTTGATCTTGATGGCATCTGGGCGTGGGGGTCTTACTCCGGCCTTAGGCTCTGCCGTGCCTTTGGTCGGTTTGCTGGCACGTTTCTGCTGCTCATGCTGCTTCGGCTGGCTGTTCTTCATCTTCTTCTTCTTCTTGCCCTTCTTCACTACTGTGACCCAGTCAGGGACTTTTGACTGTTTCCCACTCGTATTAGGTACGGATGGCGAAGCATCTGCTGGCCCATTTTTGTTATTGGGCTGCTTCGGCCCCTTCTTCCTTTTCTCCGGGGGTTGCTGAGGTGGTGAGGGCTTTTCCCTTTCCACCGGCCTCTTTTGACGCTCTTCAGCGCGGAAGATGGGCGACGTTTGGCACGTTCCATCCCTACGCGCATCCGCCATTTTAATTTTCGGCGCTGTCGAACACACAGCACTGTTCACCCGCGCGTATTCATTGAGAGCTCTGCTGGTTGCTCTCGCCATACTCTTCAGCTCTTTGTGGATGTTGTTCTTATTAAGAACAAACTCCACCAGGGTATCTACCTTCTCACGCAGACGGAGAAAAGCTCTGTCAGCGTCACTCGACATCCCAGTCGAGGGCAGGTCACACGTAGCATTAGATGCTACAGAGGCCGAGTGACCAACCTCCGCAGCATTTACCATTTTGACGGTGTGAGTTTGGTCCCCCCCAAAATCCTTGGGACCAGCACTGACCACCGGGGCTTTCACCCGATCGGAATCAGTGGCGGGATTTGACAGGATTGCCATGCCCGCTTGGGGTAGTGTTGTTTTCAGCTCACTATCCATACTTGGTTTTATTTCGGGGTGCCCCTATCTGGTTTTGGTTCGCCCCGAATATTTGATTTTTTCGGTACCATCCATATCTGGAAAGCATTCCCCTATCCACCACCTGGGGAGGCGCCACGATGCGGGACCAGCAAAACCCGGCACGGGTATGTGTGTGTGTGTGTGTGTGTGTGTGTGTGTGTGTGTGTGTGTGGGTGTGTGTGTATGTGTGTGCGTGTGTGTGTGTGTGTGTGTGTGTGTGTGTGTGTGTACGTGTTACTTGTTTTTTCAAGAATAGATAATATATGTATTTTTTCCGTGCGCAAAATAAAGTTGTGAATATAACTTGAAAGAATGTGTATTAGTTTACTTATTCCTGATAAAACTCATAAAATAAAAACGGACCTAATATTTAATGTAATGTTTTTAAAAATATGCACAATTTTTCGAAGATAAAATAAATATTAATCAAGTAAAACATACACTTTTCAAATATCTATATGTGAAATATACAATAAATTAAAAATTAAATACATTAATTATTGCATTTTTAAGATAATTCTATTATAAACAGTAATGGCAAAAGAAAATTCAAATTTTAACAGTGGCAATATAAAATACGAATTACATTTCAAAAGTTTTTCGAAAATTATTATTTTAGTAGTATTTAATTTAAATATTATTCAAATCAATATTTAAAAATTGTATGGATATAAGTAAGTAGATTACGTATATTTATATAAAACAATATCTTAAATAAACAAGTATGTATTTATTAGAAACAAAAGGTTATTTAAGGAATGCCTTTGTTTATAATAATTAAAATAAATATATGGGCTCTGTAACTAAAGGGAAAAATAAATTGGATATAATTATGGATTAAAACGCAAATTTTGAAAGAGGGTGCAAATTACGAATTACGGGAGAAATGGAAGAAACAGGTTTTTATTTATATACCACTAAAATGTTATAAATAATTTTTTAAAACTAATACAAAAATTAATTTAATTAAGTAGAAAGTTTTATTACTCTAAAAGTACAAAATATTAATGACATATAGAACTCTTGGCGATGACTTAAATAAATTAATCTTAGGAGGTATAGTTCTATTTAGATCCGTTTAAAATAATCTAAAATTTTAATAGGTTTTTACTAAATACTACAATTAAGTTTATGCACTTTACTATTTTTGGTAAGTTAATTGTTCATTACGACATATATATATATATATATATATATATATATATATATATATATATATATATATATATATGTTACACCTTTGGTGTAAGTTATGTCCTAAAATACGTGAAAATTAGTGATTTTATGAGGTTTATGAGGCATAAGTTACTCCAGCGGTCTTGGCCATTAATCTAACCCAAGCCATTCGAAAGCTCGCGAAAAATGTGAACTTTTGAGAGGTGTTAGATTAAAATCGATTATGGTGTAGTGGCCTTTTTTTTGATATTCAATATGTCCGGGTGTTCTATCTCTTCGAGATTTTAAAATTAAGAAATGTAACCACACTGACAGAATTTTTGGGCAATTGCTGTAATTGCTCAAGTCAGCTGATGTACATAACCTTTTGGGCAGCAGCTCTACTAATTTTTGTACCGATGCTGCCCAAAAGTGCGGATTTTTCGCTGTTTGAGCGACACTAGCGCCACAGTTGGACGTCTGGTGTACAATTTTTGTACAGCATCTGCCCAAAACGCTCGTGCGAATACTGTAACGCGTTTCGGACGTCTGGCGTACTAGCACTTACAGCATAGGTCCAAAAATTTTCTCAGTGCAGGGTAGATAAATTCTAAAGATTAATTTAAACAAAAGTTGTTTGTAATGTTTTTTCAAAAAAATCAACAGATTTTGAGATAAATGGCTTTAAAAATAGAAATTTTTCTAAAAAATTGAAAAATTTCCACATTTCATGGTCAAATAACTCTTAAGCAAATTATTTTTAACACTTAAATTTTTTTTGTATGTTCTGGAAGATGTTTCCAGCCCGATCTCAAATTTTGGAGTGATTTAAAATTTTCATCGTACCACTTGACGTGAAATAGCCCATATATGTGTATATATATGTATGTATGTATGTGGGTGTGTGTGCGTGCGGCGGAATATTTATATAGTATATATATATTTTAAAATTGTTTTTCAAGAATACATAATATATGTATTTTTTCCGTGCAAAAAAAAAAAGTTGTGAACATAACATGAAAGAATGTGTATTTGTTTTATAACGGGCGCGTGTTCCGAAAAGCACAATAGCCCGTAAACTCGAAAACCGCGCAATCACGTGATTGCGCGCAACGTCGCGAAGGGCCGCGAGACACCGAGTCTCCAGCAGTCCGTCGGGAGCCGTACGAGCGTGAGTACGTGCGACGAGGAAAAGAGCGAGAAAGAGAGAGAGGAGCGAGAGAACGTGTGTGAACGAGTGAGCGAGTGAGAGAGAGTGAGAGTGAGAGGGAGTGGAAGTGAGATAGAGCCGAGGGCACGATCAGCCACCCCGGGGCGAGACACCGCCCGTGGAAAGAGTCCGTCTTCGCCGTCGCCGCGCAGCCAGGAGGACACCTCCGAGAAGGCGAGGACGAGTGAGAGAGCGAGAGCGAGTGACTGGGAGAAGAACCCGGCGGCGCACGTTTGCGCAAAGTAAGTTTTTGTTATCTCTCGCGGTGCTGAGCTTTCCCGCCATAAGCTCAGCACTCTAACAAGCGCGTAGGATAAGCGGTCGTGGAAACGCTGTCTGGCCTCCTCGTGCGCGAGATTCTCCCGTGGAGCAACGCGAGTTGCCGATCGGCGCGTCCTTCCCGTGTATCGCGAACGCGCCGCGTTATAGCGTACGACCCCGAGGTCGCCCGTATTACTCATACTAAACTTTGTTTGTTTGTAGCGCATCCGAGCGCTTGTACATTTCGTTGTAAATATTAGTGTTTAATATACATTTAATTGTACATTCTTATTCTCACGCGTAGTTATTTACTAAATCCCCGTATTCCTATTCCCGCTTACCCAGCCGCCTCCGCGGGCACGTTAACATTTTAGCTAACGTGCATTCTGAGCGGCCGAGCCTCGTGTTCCAACGACGGGCACGAGAAACCACAAGCACGCATCCTTCACGCGGCTTGTACAAATCTACCCGAGTGCGACTCGGTCCGGCGATTCTCCACGCGGCGGAGAATCGTCCTCGTTGCTTACGGCGCATCAACACCGAGATATCGCGGTTGCACCACGGCTATAGCTCGTGCGCGGTATCGCGGCATCGAGGGACACGGCAGCGCGGCGCGAGGCCCGCGCAGGTAAGTCCTCACCTCGAGAGCGGTGCTCGACGAGGAGCACGCGCTAGAATCGCCCCGTTACAGTTTACTCATTCTTGATAAAACTCATAAAATTTTTAAACGTATACTCAATAATAATAACCGATCTAAAATTCAATGTAATGCTTTAAATACAGATGCAAAATTGTTTGAAGATGAAATAAATATTAATCAAGTATAACATACACTTTTCCAAATATCCATATGATATATACAATGGGTTAAAAATTAAATATATTAATTATTGCATTTTTAAGATAATTCTATTTTTATACTTATTTATATTTTAATTACACCTTTTTATAAGTAATTTATACTCCATAATAGTTTTCTGCAATTGAAAGTACTCAAATCAAAAACACCTTTCGGATCTTTTTCGTTTTATCCCACCCAAAAATATTGGGGTTTCTTTGATAAATCCGGAAAAAATGACCAAATATATAAATAAAAATAGAAATTTTGATGGAGAAATGTGTTTCCGACATTTAACCAATAACCCTATAATAGTATTATAGTTGTAACTAAAGTAATAACCCAATAACTCAATAGAAAATTTAATCGACGTTTTAATATTAACGAAGGGTTAATGTTATAACGTATTTCGAAGTCGGAGGTCGGAGGCCTCCTGCACCTTGAATGAGATTATAATATTAACCCTTCATTAATATTACAAGGTCAAAGTGTGTTTGTAACCTATGAGGGGTATATGGGTATTTGGGTTATTGGATATTTGGGTTATTGGATTTTTGTGTATAATAGAAATAGAAGCGAGAATAGAATAGAAATAGCGTAATAGAAATCGTGAAATAAATCGTGGAATAAAAATTATTTTTTGTTAAAAATTGATCGGAAACACATTTCTCCACTAAAAAAAGTAATTAGAAACTTATTTTATGCATTTTATAATCGATTGGGTTAAAAAAAACATGATTTTTTTGGGTGGGATAAAACGAAAAAGATCCCACCTTTCAAAAAGGTGTCAAAACCCGCAAGTATATGTGTTAGCATTTTTAAGATAATTCTATTATAAACAATTAAATATATTAATTATTGCATTTTTAAGATAATTCTATTTTTATACTTATTTATATTTTAATTACACCTTTTTATAAGTAATTTATACTCCATAATAGTTTTCTGCAATTGAAAATACTCAAATCAAAAACACCTTTCAAAAAGGTGTCAAAACCCGCAAGTATATGCGTTATTCTAATCAAACTTTGAAAATTGTTATCTGTCTGATAAATTTTAAAGTATAAGATAAAAATATCTTTGATTCTAATTCCCATATTTTCTCTACTTATTTATATTTTTATTACACCTTATCTATATCTAACTTATATTCCATAATATTTTTCTGCAATTGAAAGTATTCAATTCGAAAACACCTTCCAAGAAGGTGTCAAAACCCGCAAGTATTGTGCTATTCTAATCAAACTTTGAAAATTGTTATCTGATAAATAAATTCTGCAATTCAATCTGACATTGTTATCTGATAAATAAATAATTTTAATTTCTAACTACCTTATTTTATCTATTTCTTTGAATTTTAATGAAACATTTTTATAAATATTACGAAAATTTTGTATAAAAAATTTCTGCAATTGAAAGAATTGAAATCAAACTGAAATCGACAAGTATTTTGAATCGTACCATAAATTTATATTTTATATAAACATTTTTATATATATTACTTAAACTTCTTAAAAAGTTTCTGCAATTGAAAGCACTGAAATCAAACTGTAATCGACAAGTATTTTGAACCATGCAAAAATTTCTACCAATCTGAATACAGATTTTTTTATATGAAAAGTATCTTACAGTATTATTTTTCTTATGGACATTTCTTTTTTATTCTTTTAAATAATAAAATAATACTTGCACCACCGTTGGTTAAACGCTTCATATATGTGTTTATCAAGTGGTACGATGAAAATTTTAAATTATTAATACAAGTAAGTAATATTTGATTGATAAGGTTGATTAATGAAAGTAATTGCAACGATCATTTTTTATAATAAACAAGATATTGATACGTTCTTCTGTTTCTTATCTGTGTTAAGTAACATATTTTATAAAATAATAAACAACTTAAAACTGTTTGTTAGTTACTTGAATAGAAAATAGTTTCTAGTAACACAACTGTTTTTAGGTTATGTATCTCCGAATCAAAATCATTTGTGAGTTACATAAAATAATTAGAATAAAGCAAATGTTAATAAGTTGATAATCAAATTACAAATTTGGCCTAACCTTAAAATGCTTGATTTCTAATAGGGTTTGCAACTAACCTAACAAACATTTATAAGATGAATTTTTTTTAAATATGTTACTTAATTATTTATTAAAAATTAATTATTTATATTAATAATATGAAAGTTTACTACTATAAATAATAGATCCCTGTAACTAATCTAACCATTCCAATATCTTGTACATTATAAATATATTATTCTCTTATTATGTTGATAAATCAACATGACCTTTAAAAATAATTACTTGTCTTAATAATTTAAAATTTTACTGTTATACATAATTTTCTTTTCGACGACCTTTACAACAACTTTTAAATTGAATACTCAATATAGGTAAATAACACAAAAATGTACTAATATGTTGTGTATTACAAAAATATTATCATCCAATAATGTTGAAGCGTCAAACTAACACAAGAAATTTATAACTTGTAACAATTATTTTAAAATTTATTATTACAAAAAAAATTTACTTTAATTACCAACATTTATAATTTGTATTTTATTTCATTTATTATTTACTATAATATAATAAATCTCTTGACAAGTTAATAAATTAAAAAAAAAAAAAATCAAATTCTAACGTAATAGTTAAGTCAAATTCTAATCCCTAGTCCCCCCAACAAGCGGACAACCTTAAATATAAGATCTGAATGGGTCTGAAGTTTGAACCGTTGCAGCGCAACGATTTTCCGAATTCTTCTAATACACATATTTTTTAATGAAACAGCTAAAATAAAGCTTAAAATATCAAAGTAAGTTCAATTCTTGCAAATTTTTGTATAAAACAGTAGGGGAGTCGATTCCAGGAAAAAAGTATTAATAATTAGCAAAAATATGTGATACCGACAGTCTCTTTTGAATATCTCAAAAAGGCATCTTTTAAAATAATTCAAATTGACAAGTTTAACTTATTATATCACAATAAGGATTCACAGTGATTTTTTTTATCCGGAACAAATATTGAGGGTTGCTGCGAGGGGTGAAATCGGCCAAAAATAGAGAAAATTCCGTTTTTCTTCGGTGTCTTCTATTATATCTCAAAAATGCGTTTTTTAAAATGGCTTAAATTAATATAAGGAAATCTCATTATATCACAGTAAGGGTGTGCTAAGATTTTTTTTATCTGGAACGAATATTGAGGGTGGCTGCGAGGGGTGAAATCGGTCAAAATAGAGAAAATTCCGTTTTCTTTTCGACGTTTTCTAATATATCTCATAAAGGCGTCTTTTAAAATGGCTTAAATTAATAAGGTACGCTTATTAAAACGCAATAAGGATGTCCTGAGATTTTGTTATCCGGCACGAATATTAAGGTTAGCATCGCGGGCCAAAATAGAGAAAATCCCGTTTTTTTCCACGTGTTCTAATATATCTCAAAAATGCGTCTTTCAAAATGGCTTAAATTAATAAGGTACGCTTATTATATCACAATAAGGTCGCCCAGTATTTTTTTTTAGCCACGAATATTAAGGGTAGCAACGAGAGGTGAAATCGGCCAAAAATAGAGAAAATTTTGTTTTTTTTTCGTCGTTTTCTAATATATCTCAAAAAGGCGTCTTTTAAAATGGCTTAAATTAATAAGGTACGCTTATTATACCAGAATAAGGTCGCCCAGTATTTTTTATTTAGGCACGAATATTAAGGGTAGCAACGAGGGGTGAAATCGGCCAAAAATAGAGAATATTCCGTTTTTTTTTCGTGATTTTCTATTGTACTCAAAAAGGCATCTTTTAAAATGGCAAAGTTAAGAAGGTAAGCTTATTATAACGCAATAAAGGTGTCCAGTGATTTTTTTATCCGGAACGTATATTAATGTAGGCTGGGTGAAATCGACAAAAAATAGGGTAAATCTCTGAATTTTTTTTTGAGATATAATAGAAAGACGCCAAGGAATATTCATTCCGGATTAAAAAGACATTGGGCACTCTTATTGCGTTTTAATTAATAACCTTATTAATTTAAGCCATTTTAAAAGACGCCTAGATTTTTGAGATATAATAGAAAACGCGGAAAAAACGGAATTTTCTCTATTTTTGGCGAAATTCACCACGCGATGCTACCCTTAGTATTCGCTCCGGATAAAAAAATCTCAGGACACCCTTCTTGTGATATAACCCTGTCAAAAATATGCAGCTGTAAAAATAACTGGAAATACAGGTGTAAATCCATGTAATAATACAGCTGTATTGGAGTGGATTTGCCTGGATTTATTAACTGGATTTACAGGTGTAAATCCATGTAATATTAAATGGATTTACAGGTGTAAATCATGTAATATTAAATGGATTTTTTAATTTTACAAATGTTTTTTTATTTAGATTATCATATAACCCTGGTGGAAATACGAACAATTTTTTACCGATAAAATAGGAATTTTTTATACTGTACTACCAATATTCTAGGTATAAAAAATATCTATTTTATTCCTATATGTGTAACGTTTTTTGGTCCCTAAATATAACATTAAATATGGTCTATTGGGATTCGGCATTTTCTACCTATAAAGTAGTTATAAGTTTGATCTTATATTTTTCAGGCTTATAAATTACTTAAACGTTATTACGTTATAGTCAGAAACAATATTTTATTAATATACAATAGTTTACCTATCTCATAAATTGAGCAATCAGGATTTTTAAAGCATTTTTAAAGAATACAAAAATAATGCAGAAATTAAAAAGTATTTATATATACATAACTCAAAAAAAATTTGAAAAGAATTTCTCTTTCGAAACCTTATTATTATTTTTAATTAACTTATATTTATTTTTATATTATTTTAGTTTATATATTTACACTAATTACATATATTTGACGCAGAAAAACGCTGAAAAAATTTTTGCCCTAACCGGGAATCGAACCCCGCAACGCACGCACCAAACGCAAACGCTCTATCCACTAAGCTAACGCAACGCTTACATATGCAAATGTTTTGAACTTGTATATACAGATCATCCCTGTATTAATATCTTAATAATTGTTATTTATTCTTTGATCTATATACAGAAGATGTTAGGCAGTAAATAACTAATTTAAATAATGATGGTCTTACCGATGTCTACCAAAGAGATATCTTCTTCCTTTTTTCTATATTATTATAATTTCTTAAAAGCATATGAATACTTTTATAATACTTATTTATACCCTAAAACATAATATATTATTTTGCTACTATGTGTAAAAGGGCATTCTTCTAATATAAATTTATTTAAAAATAAATAAATAAATAATACTAATTTTTAAATTCAAACTATTTATTTAAAAATAATATAGAAAATTGTATGTTAATCTAAATAAAAAAACATTTGTAAAATTAAAAAATCCATTTAATATTACATGATTTACACCTGTAAATCCATTTAATATTACATGGATTTACACCTGTAAATCCAGTTAATAAATCCAGGCAAATCCACTCCAATACAGCTGTATTATTACATGGATTTACACCTATATTTCCAGTTATTTTTACAGCTGTATATTTTTGACAGGGAATAAGCTTTCCTTATTATTTTAAGCTATTTTAAAAGAAGCCATTTTGACATATATTAGAAAACATCGAAAGAAAAACTTGTTGAGCTCATATTGTAATATAATAAGCCTACCTTATTATAAGCTATTTTAAAAGACGCCTTTTTGAGATATAATAGAAAACACCGAAGAAAACCGGGATTTTCTCTATTTTTGGCCGATTTCACCCCGATGCTACCCTTAATATTCGTTCCGCACTACCACGAGAGAGATTCTTCGGAAATTATTGTTTATTAATAACGCGCGAAAAACCCAACGTAACGCGACGTAATTATTTAACAAACCCCACGAACCCAACGATCGTAAAATCACTCCCGAATACACGCGACCACGTTTGACCAACAATAAATTAATAGATATATTAGACGCCACAATAATAATTGAATTACTTACCAATTTAGCAGATCAATTCAAATATTATATATAAAAATAATAATCCAATATATCTAGGTATATATCTATTGTAACAATGAGACTCATTTGCTACAAATTAAAAAAAAGGAACGGGCGTCAGGTCTTGAACCCGAGCCCCTTCGGATCCGAAGGCGTTCACGCTACCACTGCCCTACGCCCGCAATTGGTCGTAGCTGTACTTTTCCATGTCTTCTGCCTACCGATACGCGCGCCATATGCCAAGTGCCGATTCTTGCGCTGGCCGCGTCGATACTACAGAGCCCTAAGTGACGGGGATCTGTACTCATACAGATCCACCACGTCACACTATATATATCTATGAGTAATTATTGAACAATTCTCAATCTTTGATCCAAGGAATAGCCACTCAAATAATACTTTCTCAAAATATATATATATATATATATATATATATATATCCTAACAATGACTTTTCAATAATGGACTCTCTCAAAAATACACTGCTCTCTATCACTAAGGATACTCTACTCTCAAAAACACACTCTCTCTACTCGACTACTGATGCTAGACTAACTCCCTTTCCGGAAACTACCCTCCGTAACCGAAAATTTAAATACTCTCTCCTTTTCTCACTTGTTGTCCCATTTCCTTATTCTCTCGTGTCACCTGCGTGAGATAAGTCATTATTTGACTTATCTCCATGTAATACAGGTGCCCCGCCGCTACCGTATAGTCCTTACTAATAACAAAATTGACAACTCATTTGCATAAGTTATCATTGTCCCAACTATTACAGTAAATATACGTGTATTACGGAATTACTGTCATAATACTATTTTATACAGTAATTCCATACACGACACATCGTCCTTACTATGAAACATTTAGTAATATATCACTAAAATCTCATTAGCGCGAGATTTGAATCTCTTATTTGTTTCTATATATTATACACGTATAATATATATACCCGAACGATCCCCACTACACGTGTTCCGAAACTCCCTACGTATCGATACATATATCCCTACGTCGATAAAAGCGCGGACCGCCTAGTTATTATGCGCGCGCTTGAATCTCGATCGATTCAAGATGGACGCAACTGAGCTCAAGCCGGCACGTAAACAACGTGCTTCGCGACCGGTTCACCGCGTGCGCGCGATCCCCACCGGCGGGGACGACGATAACCGTTCCGCGGGTATAGTGCGCGTGTGTAATGTGTGTGCGCGTACGTATACTCATGGGTATACACCGTGCGCGAAGACGGCGACGAGTTCTCCCCACCAACGCTCCACGAGGTACTACGCACAGCGAGAATGGTAATGTTTACATCATTGTTTATTGCATATTTGCAATAAACAATGATGCAAAACTCCTGAAATAGGTAAGTATTAATATAATCTTTCACCAAATCCCCCCGTTACCTGGTTTTAATTATATTTCCTCGATAATTAATTCCTGATTTTCCTTATCCATTTTCCCCATTCAACACCCAATATTTACATATTTTTCTCTTATAGATGCTGGTGTCTTGGAGTAGCCGATCACCCCGAGAACCCCGCCTCCTGCAGCAGAGAACCCCGGAGCAGCTGACCAACAACTCATCGACGGCATCCCTACTACTGTTCCTGGATAACCTCCGAAGCAGGTAAGCATACTTCCAATTATAATATATCGATAATAACCCATACTAATATTTATTATTTCTTTTTAGGTGCCCCCCAATGATGACACCATCACAACTATGAAACCTTATTATTGTGTTATAATAAGTTTAACTTGTCATTTTAAATCATTTTAAAAGACGCTTTTTTGAGATATTTAAAAGAGACTGTCAGTATCACATATTTTCGCTAATTATTAATACTTTTTTCCTGGAATCGACTTCCCTACTTTTTATACAAAAATTTGCAAGAATTGAACTTACTTTAAAGTTTTAAGCTTTATTTTAGCTATTTCATTAAAAAATATTTTTATGAGAAGAATTCGGAAAATCGTTGCGCAGCAACGCTTCAAACTTCAGACCCGTAGATCTGACGATTCTATCGTCGTATAGATACGATAGCTTTGAGCGCTAAGGCGTGCATATTTGGAAACGGTTACTCAAGAGTCTCGGGTTCAAATCTCGAGAGTTTAATTTTTTTTAAATATTTGAATACATTTTTAATACATAATTTAACTGATTAACAACTAATTCAATAATTGCTTATTAAATCATTCAATTAATTATTAAAATACCTCATGAATATTTAATTATCGAAATAGTTATTAACGAATAAATTTGTAATAAAAAAATAATAATAACAGTTATCAAACAATTTTACAATTTAAATTTAATATAAAAGTTGAATTGATCGAGAAGAAAATTATTTATAACAGTAAAATTTCAAAATATTACGACAACTAATAAATTTTCAAATTTTAAAGATATTTAATAATTTAAGGTTAGGTTGATTTTTCAACATAATTACATAATAATATTTTTATTATACAAGATATTGGAATAGTTAGATTAGTTAAAGGGAATATTAATAAATAAATAATACTAATTTTTAAATTCAAACTATTTATTTAAAAATAATATAGAAAATTGTATGTTAATCTAAATAAAAAAACATTTGTAAAATTAAAAAATCCATTTAATATTACATGATTTACACCTGTAAATCCATTTAATATTACATGGATTTACACCTGTAAATCCAGTTAATAAATCCAGGCAAATCCACTCCAATACAGCTGTATTATTACATGGATTTACACCTATATTTCCAGTTATTTTTACAGCTGTATATTTTTGACAGGGAATAAGCTTTCCTTATTATTTTAAGCTATTTTAAAAGAAGCCATTTTGACATATATTAGAAAACATCGAAAGAAAAACTTGTTGAGCTCATATTGTAATATAATAAGCCTACCTTATTATAAGCTATTTTAAAAGACGCCTTTTTGAGATATAATAGAAAACACCGAAGAAAACCGGGATTTTCTCTATTTTTGGCCGATTTCACCCCGATGCTACCCTTAATATTCGTTCCGCACTACCACGAGAGAGATTCTTCGGAAATTATTGTTTATTAATAACGCGCGAAAAACCCAACGTAACGCGACGTAATTATTTAACAAACCCCACGAACCCAACGATCGTAAAATCACTCCCGAATACACGCGACCACGTTTGACCAACAATAAATTAATAGATATATTAGACGCCACAATAATAATTGAATTACTTACCAATTTAGCAGATCAATTCAAATATTATATATAAAAATAATAATCCAATATATCTAGGTATATATCTATTGTAACAATGAGACTCATTTGCTACAAATTAAAAAAAGGAACGGGCGTCAGGTCTTGAACCCGAGCCCCTTCGGATCCGAAGGCGTTCACGCTACCACTGCCCTACGCCCGCAATTGGTCGTAGCTGTACTTTTCCATGTCTTCTGCCTACCGATACGCGCGCCATATGCCAAGTGCCGATTCTTGCGCTGGCCGCGTCGATACTACAGAGCCCTAAGTGACGGGGATCTGTACTCATACAGATCCACCACGTCACACTATATATATCTATGAGTAATTATTGAACAATTCTCAATCTTTGATCCAAGGAATAGCCACTCAAATAATACTTTCTCAAAATATATATATATATATATATATATATATATCCTAACAATGACTTTTCAATAATGGACTCTCTCAAAAATACACTGCTCTCTATCACTAAGGATACTCTACTCTCAAAAACACACTCTCTCTACTCGACTACTGATGCTAGACTAACTCCCTTTCCGGAAACTACCCTCCGTAACCGAAAATTTAAATACTCTCTCCTTTTCTCACTTGTTGTCCCATTTCCTTATTCTCTCGTGTCACCTGCGTGAGATAAGTCATTATTTGACTTATCTCCATGTAATACAGGTGCCCCGCCGCTACCGTATAGTCCTTACTAATAACAAAATTGACAACTCATTTGCATAAGTTATCATTGTCCCAACTATTACAGTAAATATACGTGTATTACGGAATTACTGTCATAATACTATTTTATACAGTAATTCCATACACGACACATCGTCCTTACTATGAAACATTTAGTAATATATCACTAAAATCTCATTAGCGCGAGATTTGAATCTCTTATTTGTTTCTATATATTATACACGTATAATATATATACCCGAACGATCCCCACTACACGTGTTCCGAAACTCCCTACGTATCGATACATATATCCCTACGTCGATAAAAGCGCGGACCGCCTAGTTATTATGCGCGCGCTTGAATCTCGATCGATTCAAGATGGACGCAACTGAGCTCAAGCCGGCACGTAAACAACGTGCTTCGCGACCGGTTCACCGCGTGCGCGCGATCCCCACCGGCGGGGACGACGATAACCGTTCCGCGGGTATAGTGCGCGTGTGTAATGTGTGTGCGCGTACGTATACTCATGGGTATACACCGTGCGCGAAGACGGCGACGAGTTCTCCCCACCAACGCTCCACGAGGTACTACGCACAGCGAGAATGGTAATGTTTACATCATTGTTTATTGCATATTTGCAATAAACAATGATGCAAAACTCCTGAAATAGGTAAGTATTAATATAATCTTTCACCAAATCCCCCCGTTACCTGGTTTTAATTATATTTCCTCGATAATTAATTCCTGATTTTCCTTATCCATTTTCCCCATTCAACACCCAATATTTACATATTTTTCTCTTATAGATGCTGGTGTCTTGGAGTAGCCGATCACCCCGAGAACCCCGCCTCCTGCAGCAGAGAACCCCGGAGCAGCTGACCAACAACTCATCGACGGCATCCCTACTACTGTTCCTGGATAACCTCCGAAGCAGGTAAGCATACTTCCAATTATAATATATCGATAATAACCCATACTAATATTTATTATTTCTTTTTAGGTGCCCCCCAATGATGACACCATCACAACTATGAAACCTTATTATTGTGTTATAATAAGTTTAACTTGTCATTTTAAATCATTTTAAAAGACGCTTTTTTGAGATATTTAAAAGAGACTGTCAGTATCACATATTTTCGCTAATTATTAATACTTTTTTCCTGGAATCGACTTCCCTACTTTTTTATACAAAAATTTGCAAGAATTGAACTTACTTTAAAGTTTTAAGCTTTATTTTAGCTATTTCATTAAAAAATATTTTTATGAGAAGAATTCGGAAAATCGTTGCGCAGCAACGCTTCAAACTTCAGACCCGTAGATCTGACGATTCTATCGTCGTATAGATACGATAGCTTTGAGCGCTAAGGCGTGCATATTTGGAAACGGTTACTCAAGAGTCTCGGGTTCAAATCTCGAGAGTTTAATTTTTTTTAAATATTTGAATACATTTTTAATACATAATTTAACTGATTAACAACTAATTCAATAATTGCTTATTAAATCATTCAATTAATTATTAAAATACCTCATGAATATTTAATTATCGAAATAGTTATTAACGAATAAATTTGTAATAAAAAAATAATAATAACAGTTATCAAACAATTTTACAATTTAAATTTAATATAAAAGTTGAATTGATCGAGAAGAAAATTATTTATAACAGTAAAATTTCAAAATATTACGACAACTAATAAATTTTCAAATTTTAAAGATATTTAATAATTTAAGGTTAGGTTGATTTTTCAACATAATTACATAATAATATTTTTATTATACAAGATATTGGAATAGTTAGATTAGTTAAAGGGAATATTAATATAAATAATTAATATTTTTAAGATATTTGAGTATTTTTCTGTTACATATCGACATTAAGTAACATATTTAAAAAAAATTTATCTTATAAATGTTTGTTAGGTTAGTCCAAAGCCCTAGTAGTACTCGAGCATTTGAAGGTTAGGCCAAATTTGTAATTTGATAATAATAGAATAATTTTTTGAACATTTTATGTTACTTCGTTATTTTCTGGCTTTTTTATTCGTTTCAGTTTTGCTCAAAATTGTGCTAGGGTTTTTGCCCATTCTATTAAAATTTTATTCCAAAAATTAGGAGCAACCTAATTAATTAGGATTGTCACGTCCAGACTGGCACCAATTACCATAAAAAATATTACAAGAAGGCAAATGGTTAATAAACCATTCGCGTTCCTTTCGCTCTTGTTTGACTAGGACTAGCCTTACGTCTCCGGGAGTAGCGAGCGAAGTTATTTTGAGAGTAGAGATGCAGGATATAATGTGGGATAAATAAAATAATATATGTTTTATTTCGTATTAATTATGCATTATTTATTTAAATATAATATGCTGTTTTTCTTTAAATGAACACGTGAAACTAAATTATTACAGCTTTTTAATGGGCAAAAACACATAAATTTACACTATTTTATTAACAATTGTATAAAATTATTTAAGTCGAATAACGATTAATTTTGATTAAATAAACAAATGTACGGCGAACATATTAACACATTATAGAATAAAAAAAAATACACAAGGTTATTTTATTATAAACATTAATAATCAATAATTGAAATAGGAATCATTATAAGTAAATGCAGATAAAATAAAAAAATGGTTGTCGTTTAAAACATGAATTATAGTTAATAAATTGTAATTCAAACCGTGAATATTTCAATTCAAATACAATGTAACGAATAATTATTATAAATAAATTGTAATATGTAATAATAATTGTTTTAAAAGAAAAACGGTTGGTTCAGCAATCGAAATAACATAAAATATCAGGTTGCCTTTACGAATAATACAAGCGTATAGATAGCCGAAAAGAATATACCTTAAGTACCCAAATATATAGATATATATGTATATATATATATATATATATATGTGTATATTCGGTGAGGAACGAAGGTCCGCCTTGAACGTGGGTAGCGGTGTCAGATTGCCGTATAATGTCCTGCTAGACCTGCGGGCGTCGACGTTAGATGTGTATGCTGTTGGAGCTCGACGATTTCCAGATGTCGAAGTCGTAGTTCCTCGACTATGGCTTGTAGATGTCAATGATACGTCTCGATTCCTCTTGTGATTTTTAATACGTATTACTTAAAGTTCAAGTAGCAGAGCCACGCCCTCGGATAAAAATCAAAGAGTTGTCCAGCAGAGCTTCGCCTTGCGAAAGCTTTAGATGAAAATTTAGGAGTGCCTGTGTCTCTTCTGGGTCCTCTTTATATACCCTAAAATCCTATGCATCTGTCCTTGTCTTACGCTTCGCCTTGTCTTACACTTTGCCTTATATGGAGATGTGTAAGTAGTTCTCGATTTTTCTGTGCTTGCACCCGATTGGACCGTTAGATGTGCGTAGTTAAAAATTATCGAATCCCATGCATTTTCTGTATCGCTTCGTAGTTAATTCGGAGAATTTGCTGTCCCCCTTTTATTACTGCGACGTTACCCAAAGAACGGCTTAATTTATTACTTCCTTCTAATGCTCGAATTTTCTAGTCGATGTTTCCCATTGCCGGCTCTTCTCCGAGCATTGATTTTAGTGCAGTACAAAAAAAACTCTTGCGTAAACCTTCGTTTCGATCTCACTATCGGCGATCCCGCTTATGTGCGTATTGGCTTTGAATAATATCTTCAACTCTACGTATCAGTCTCTGTTTCGTTTGAAACACTCGTAAAATAATCTGTTCCTTAGCTTTATAACTTATATTTTATATTACTGCATTTACTTAGAATCATTCTTTATCAACCTTATTTTGTTCGTCTTCTACGCCGTATTTTTATTCTAAACTACGCAGTACTTTTTACGAAAAATAATAATATAATTTTCGTCGGGACGCGACAGGATCAATTATTAAAGAGAATAATTTACTTAATCACTTAGATGAGTTACCAACCGAAAAAGTTAAAAGCGTAAAATGAACGGAAGAAGGACGAAAAATCAATAAAAATATATTAATTTTTATGCTTAGAATGTGAATAATCATTCTTATTTTTTAAACCATATATTAGAAACAAATGTAAGTAAAAGATCTCTTGCTTCGAACTATTTTATATTTATCTTATATACGTAAATTTTAAATTGCTATTAATAATAAAAAAACAGAAAAATATAATAAAATTTCGTAAATACTATAAATATTAGATAATCAAATGAATTAATTCGATCTGACGGAGGCGAAGGAAAAAAATCTTAAACGTAGATTTTTTGGCAACGTTTCGTTGGCGTGGTCTGCCAACCTCTTCAGGCTGTTTATTAAAAAAAAAAAAAATTCACAAAGTTATTTAAATATATACAAAATTAAACTTCGCACTGTAAAACACTGAGTGACAAGAGAAACAGAAACTAATGTACCTTTAATCGGATAAACCGATACGTCCAATGGTTGGATATACAATCAAATTCATGTACATTACCGTGTTACTACATATGTAGCGAAAGTAAACACAAGCAGCGTCTAGAGTGGACAGTTAGGCATTTAAATTTCTTAGAACTCGTAAATAAGAGTTATTTAAAAATTTTATATCATCTTTCTTATTAATATTGTTACGATCAAGTTTAATATGCACCATCTCGGAAATAAGACGCTTATTCAAATTCGTGTTTACAAAGCGTTACATGTTGATTTCACTACCGATTCTGAATTTTTGTTTTTTTTTAATGTTCATTGATCCTGGTTTTTAATGATCGTTTAGTTTCACACCAACATATGAAGCAGAGCAATTTTTACAACTAAACTTATACACTAAAATTACGAGGGATATTGGATCAAATTAAACCTCCGCTTCCGCTAGCAGATCAATTGGACAGAGCATTTCGAAATTTGCATCCTAGCTACAGATGCAAGTTAGAAAGAAGCCAATTTGATAATTTTGCGCAGCTACAAAAGCTAGGCAAAAAGAAGAAGCTAGGCGGTTACTCGACGTGACATACAAGCCACCACCAACATTGCAAGATTATGGCTTAGCAAAATATGGCTACGTCGACCCGAAGCAGCAAAAACCGCGCAGCCTAGCAGCAGTAAGCAGCTCGAACAATCCCAAAGCCTCATACCCTCCCAGACCCCCAAAGAGCACACACCCAACCCCAGATACAACCAAGAGCAGCGATACACCAAGCCCAGCAGCCCCAACCAAGAAGAGCAGCGCCGAACTCCCCTACATATATAGAAGCAGCAAAACGCGACCCCCCTAGATTAAGTAGCAGCAGCAGCACACAGCCAAAGCAGCCATGGAATAAGGTAGTCGCCAACACCAGCCAGAAGCAATGGCAAAAAGCAGCAACGACTCCACAAAGGCCCGACTCGCCAAGGAGCCAAATCAGCAGCAACCCAGAAGCCAGAGCAATTTTAGAGCAGCAATAAGAGCACCAATAATCCCCAACCACCCTAGAAAGCAGAAAGAGCCCTGCTTTATTTGTGACCAATTGGGTCACTGGGCAGCAGAGTGCTCTCAGGTATTCAGTTACGGTTGTGGAGACCAGGGAGTCTACATTAGAGACTGCCCTAAATGCAGCACGAAGCAGCAGGGAAACGGCAGCCAGAGAAAATAAGGACCCGTATTTTCTCACCCAAACCCCCATAGGGTCTCACCCCTCCCAAATAGCAGCTAACGAGTCCCTTATTCAGCAAATTCCCGGCATAGATCCCCGTTTATTTTTTAACCTAGAGCTAAATGGACACAAGCTCATAGCACTGCTCGATGATGAGCAGTGCACTCCTCTATAGGTAAAGGAATGAGTAAGGTGCTACAATTTTTACACCATCCCAATCAAATTCGTGTTTAAAAAGCGTTACATGTTGATTCACTACCGATTCTGAATTTTTGTTTTTTTTATGTTCATTGATCCTGGTTTTTAATGATCGTTTAGTTTCACCAACATATGAAGCAGAGCAATTTTTACAACTAAACTTATACACTATCCATAGAATTGATACGCAAGGAGCCGAGCCCATTAGGCAGAGGAACCGCCGGTACTCGCCTAAAATGCTACAAGCAGGCTATGCGGAGGTCGATAGAATGCTACGTGAAGGCATCATCGAACCTTCCGATAGTCCATGGTGCAGCTGCCCCGTTATTGTCCCTAAAGGGAACGGAGCATATCGTTTCTGCATTGACTATAGGCAAGTCAATGCAGTAACTAAAAAAATAGCTTACCCCATGCGAAACATGGATGATATATTAGACCAGTTACGAGAAAGCTGCTACATAAGCAAGCTAGACCTGTCCCAAGCTTACCATCAAGTCCCCCTAGCCCCCGAAAGCCGAGAAATATGCGAGAAATATATAAATATAAATGCCCTCCCAGGAAAGGGTTTATTTCAATTCACCCGCGTACCCTACGGTCTAGCAAACGCACCAGCAATGTTTCAGAAAATAATGGACAATTTGATAAAACCAGAGTGGGAACAGAATGTGTTCGCTTATTTAGATGACATAATCATCACAGCCAAAACCTTTGAGGAACACATTCGGTGGTTCAAAATAGTATTAGCAGCCCTTAAGATAGCCAATTTGCAGCTAAACCGCGAAAAATCTGAATGTTGTTGCGCGGAGGTTACATACCTAGGTTATAAAGTTAACCAGGATGGCCTAAAAACAAATAATGACTAAATAAAGCCGATATTAGAATACCCAGCCCCTACTAATTTAAAGCAGCTACGGAGATTTACCGGATTAATCGGCTGGTATTCCCGATTTATCGACAAATTAGCAGACTACCGAGCACCCTTGAATTATCTTACAAGGAAAGATGTCAGATGGCACTGGCACAAAGAGCAGCAAGAAGCGTTCGAAAAGATGAAATTAGCCCTCACCCAAGCCCCCGTTTTAGCCCGACCCGATTTTTCCCTCCCATTTTCCCTCCAAACTGATGCCAGCGATTACGCTATAGCCGGAGTTCTCACGCAGGAGATAAACGGAGAATAGCATCCGATATACTACGTGAGCAGAACCCTAAGCAAAGCTGAGCGGAACTACACCGTCACGGAAAAGGAGTGCTTGGCCGTGTTATGGTGTGTAGACCGACTCAAGGGCTATTTGCAAGGGGAAGAGTTCACGGTAGTAACGGATCACCACAGTCTTCTCTGGTTGCACAATATTAAGGATCCAACAGGGAGATTGGCCCGTTGGAATACCATCCTCCAAAATTATAATATAAAATTTGTGCACCGCAAAGGAGCGTTACACAAAGTGCCGGATGCACTATATCGAGCCTACGAGAACACCGAAGCAGCAGCAGCCATATCAATAGACAGCAGCGATCCCTGGTATCAGACAAAATTAATAAATTCCCCAATAAATACCCCGACCTGAGAATAGAGAATAATCTATTATACGCCCACCGTCCCAATCCCCTAGTAGATCCCCTTGTCCCCGACCTCGATGCCTGGAAGCTAATTTTACCCCAAAACGACCGACCAAGAGCCCTTTACGAAGCCCACTACACGCCGCAAGCAGGTCATCTAGGCAATGACAAGACATACGCTAGATTGGCCACATATTATTACTGGCCAGGAATATATATGGATACATGCCAATATGTTAGAGCTTGCCAAGAGTGCCAAGCTCATAAAAGCAGCCAACAAGCTCCCGCCGGTCTTATGGAAGGCAGGAATATCAGTGCACCCTGGACAGTAGTAGCAGCAGATATTATGGGTCCAAAGCCACCATCGAAACAAGGCTTCAAATTGTGTATTGTATTTGAACATTATTGTATTTGAAGACCTGTTCACGAGAGACGTGGAGATGAAGGCATTAAGAAGAGCTGATGCAAAAAGCGTATTGCAAGCTTTCGACGAGCTTGTAATAAATAGATGGGGATGTCCCAAATACTTGATCACCGATAACCGAACAGAATTCGTTAATTGGATGGTCACAGAAAAGCTAGCATATTACGGGATTACGCAGTCTACAATCCCTAACAGCTATTTAGCTGATGATCATAGAAATTGGGACACACATCTAGGCGAATTTTGTTTGCATTAAATACAGTCGTGCACTCCTCCACCAAATATTCACCAGCATTCCTGAATTTTGGTAGGAACCCTATTCCCATAGCTCTGGTCAAAAAGCACATTGAATCCCCAACCCAAATTCCCGCCCCAGATACGCAGCAATGGATAGAGCGATTGCATAGATTGCCAGCAATCTACGACCTAGTAAAAAGGCATACCGAAATAGCCACAGCCAAGCAAGCACGGTATTATAATAGAGGTCGTAGAGACATACAGTACCAATTAGGAGATTGAATTTGTCGCCGTAATCGTGTGCTATCGTCAGCCGTCGATAACTTCGCAGCTAAGCACGCACCCAAATATATAGGACCCGCAAAAATAATTCAAATATTCTCCCCTAGCATATATTTAGTGGAGGATGAGAGCAGCAAACGACAAATTAAAGTTCACGTTAGCGATTTAAAACGGTATGTCCCTCCCCGAAATGTAATTCCACCCCAATGTCCGCAAACGCAGCAGCAACAATTATCGCAAAGCATCCGAATCACGAATCCGCCCATTAACCCAGCTACCCGTAAAAGAGGTCGTCCCAAGAAAATTATACCTGACCCCAATATGTCCCCTAGCAGCCCACCCAAACGTCAGCTCAGACCCCGGAAGTAATAACCAAAATACCCCCTTTTATCTGCAGCAAGCAGCCACAGCAAGCAGCAAAACATTAAACCCTTCATTCTCTCTTCCTATTTACTTTTTTACTAACAGCAGCGTAATGTACTAACAATACTAACAAATACCCCAGCAGCCAAGAAATAATATGCACAAATATCTTATTAATTACGTTGTCTTAAGAGAAAAATATTTTAAATGATTTAATGAACAAGCAAAATAATGACGCAATAGCAGCAATATGGCAAAGCAGCAAGGCATGCACCAATCTTATAATTTAATAGCAGAATAATATACCATATTTTCTCTACTTATTTATATTTTTATTACACCTTATCTATATCTAACTTATATTCCATAATATTTTTCTGCAATTGAAAGTATTCAATTCGAAAACACCTTCCAAGAAGGTGTCAAAACCCGCAAGTATTGTGCTATTCTAATCAAACTTTGAAAATTGTTATCTGATAAATAAATTCTGCAACTCAATCTGACATTGTTATCTGATAAATAAATAATTTTAATTTCTAACTACCTTATTTTATCTATTTCTTTGAATTTTAATGAAACATTTTTATAAATATTACGAAAATTTTGTATAAAAAATTTCTGCAATTGAAAGAATTGAAATCAAACTGAAATCGACAAGTATTTTGAATCGTACCATAAATTTATATTTTATATAAACATTTTTATATATATTACTTAAACTTCGTAAAAAGTTTCTGCAATTGAAAGCACTGAAATCAAACTGTAATCGACAAGTATTTTGAACCATGCAAAAATTTCTACCAATCTGAATACAGATTTTTTTATATGAAAAGTATCTTACACTATTATTTTTCATTTCTGGCCCTCACATGTTTTACAGTAATAAATAAATAATATTCTAATGATATTAATTTGTGCAAAATTAATTTCTGCAATACTAATAAAATGGACATTTCTTTTTTATTCTTTTAAATAATAAAATAATACTTGCACCACCGTTGGTTAAACGCTTCATATATGTGTTAATTCTGACTTACTAATGTATTCCTTTACATTTATGAAAGTATATAATACCGTGAAGAAACTGCAATGAGTAATAATATATAAATATTGCAATACTATCTGGCAATTTTAATATCCTACATCACCAATGATAAAATAGACATCATTATTTTTATCTAATAAAGTTCCTAAAAGAGGCCTGCGATGGCTTGGTCGGTAGGGCGACGGACCCGTAATCTAGAGGTCCCAGGTTTGATTCCCGGCCCCGGCCGATTGATACAAGCACCACTAGCGACTGTATTTTCAACAAGTGCTTTCTTCACCAAGACATCGTATGACCTCCGTCGCTGATTAGCAAGTTTTTCTTAGTAGTTATGTAAAATAATTATTATTTCACTTAACTAAGGATATACAATCTACATGATTTTACCAATTAATTAATTAATTAATAAGATAAAAGCTAAGATGTATGTAATTATTTATAAAATGTAACATCAGTTAATGTAGTCAGAATTAACACATATATGAAGCGTTTAACCAATGGTGGTGCAAGTATTATTTTATTATTTAAAAGAATAAAAAAGAAATGTCCATTTTATTAGTATTGCAGAAATTAATTTTGCACAAATTCATATCATTAGAATATTATTTATTTATTACTGTAAAACATGTGAGGGCCAGAAATGAAAAATAATAGTGTAAGATACTTTTCATATAAAAAAATCTGTATTCAGATTGGTAGAAATTTTTGCATGGTTCAAAATACTTGTCGATTACAGTTTGATTTCAGTGCTTTCAATTGCAGAAACTTTTTACGAAGTTTAAGTAATATATATAAAAATGTTTATATAAAATATAAATTTATGGTACGATTCAAAATACTTGTCGATTTCAGTTTGATTTCAATTCTTTCAATTGCAGTAATTTTTTATACGAAATTTTCGTAATATTTATAAAACTGTTTCATTAAAATTCAAAGAAATAGATAAAATAAGGTAGTTAGAAATTAAAATTATTTATTTATCAGATAACAATGTCAGATTGAGTTGCAGAATTTATTTATCAGATAACAATTTTCAAAGTATGATTAGAATAGCACAATACTTGCGGGTTTTGACACCTTCTTGGAAGGTGTTTTCGAATTGAATACTTTCAATTGCAGAAAAATATTATGGAATATAAGTTAGATATAGATAAGGTGTAATAAAAATATAAATAAGTAGAGAAAATATGGGAATTAGAATCAAAGATATTTTTATCTTATACATTAAAATTTATCAGACAGATAACAATTTCATTTATCAGATAACAATTTTCAAAGTTTGATTAGAATAACACATATACTTGCGGGTTTTGACACCTTTTTGAAAGGTGTTTTTGATAGTAAATACAGCAATACCTCATAAAATGCGATAAGCGATTCAATAGCGGTTACTTTTTGACTGGAAAAACCAGGTACAATGCGTTAGGCAAGCCGCCCATTTCATGCGTCGATCGTCATAAATCCCTATAAAGGTACCAGGTAAGTTATATAATATTGAAATATGCTGGTAAAGTCATATAGCCGTTACTTGGCGTTATTGTGAAACGCCCTATTTAACCTTATATTTTTGTATGCTCTATAAGACAATAACTGTTAAAATCCCGATAGAAATCCACTTGTTATGAATATATCATTTTGTATTACCTGAAATAGAACTATAGATAATTCATTCATGTTCGGGTTTTTCATTATAAAATACTATAAGCTTTAGAGTGAGAAAGCATTGATATATAAGTACGTGACAGGTGGCAAATCCTTATAATTCCCGGTAAATATAAATACAAAATATTTAAATATAAATGTGTACCCGATATACTCCGATAAACTATTTTATGCTCGTTTATGTTACACGTTTATTCCTATAAAACCTTATAAACAAATTTATTTTTATCGCATTTTATGAGGTGTTCATTATGAAGCCTATAGTTATAAGCTTATTCTTTCCGATTCGTATTAAATAATGTATAGCATTCTATCGCAAACTCCGGGAAAAAAATTTTTTTTATAGTTTTATATGAGGTTTTTTCAACAGGGTCGTACCCGACGAAACATAGTTGTGCAGGTCCGTGCGTTCTGTTTTACCGATACCCCACGTAGAATTAACCTAACAGAAAGTATCTGTGGCGCCCTCTGTATTATATACTAATACGGATTTAGTTGCATGTCCACGCATATTTAGTTGCATGCGCTGGTAAAAATTAATTACATTATTGATTGTAAAAAAATATATAACATTTACTGTAAAAGTAAATGTATAGTTTACTGCAAAACTTGTAAGTACATAATATTATTAAATGTGTAACCATTCTATTGATTATAATTACAGTACCATAATATCTTACCTTTCTGTAATTTTTTTTAGTTTTAGTTTAAAGTAATAAGATATACATATAAACAAATGTTTTCTTTATTGTATACAGTAATATTATCAAATGGCAAATTATATTTGCAAACTATTCTCAGATTATACATGTGTGATATAAATACACTGTTATAAATACAAAAAATTAAATTATTAGCACATATGTACTAACTCTGCACTTTGCGTACACTTGATTTGCACTATATTTCTGTATTTGTACTTTATAGTAACGCGTACTGTACGTACATTTTATACGGTAACTTGTACTGTTCCTACACTCTACGGTAACGTGTCCTCTACGTACACTTTATGATAACGTGTACTAGACGTACACTTTATGGTAACGAAATGTCGGTATTGTAGTTTTCAATTTACATTTTCATTTGCATTGCAATTTAATTATAAATTTTGATATATAATTGATTATAACTAAAGTTCAATTCTCATTGACATCATTTTAACCCATATATCAGTAGTCAAAAGGTAAAGTAGCATAAGTCACCATTTTAAAAAAATGAATTTTATTGCATAAAAATGTTAAGAATATCGGTTCACGTTGTTTAGGCGCTATTAAATGACACAAGTCCAATAATAAAAATTTCACCAAATCTGCCATTACAATTTTCGGCACTGTCGAGCACAGAGCACTACTCACCTACGCGTATTTATTAAGAGCCCTGTTTGGTGCTCTCGCCATACTCTTTAGTTCTTTGTGGATGCTGTTCTTATTAAGAACAAACTCCACCAAGGTGTCTATTTTCTCACGCAGACGGAGGGAAGCTCTGTCAGGGTCACTCGACATCCCACCATCGAGAGCAGCTCACAAGTAGCATTTGATGCTACGGAGATCGAGTGATCAACCTCCGCAACACTTACCATTTTAACGATGTGAGTTTGGTCCCCCTAAAATCCGAGGGACCAACACTGACCACCGGGGCTTTCACCCGATCGGAATCAGTGGCGGGATTTGACAAGACTGCCGTGCCCGCTTGGGGTAGTGTTGTTTTAACCGCACTATTCATAATTGGTTTGATTTCGGGCTGCCATCCCCTATGTGGTTTTGGTTCGCCCCGAATATATGATTTTTTCGGTACCATCCAAAGCTGGAAAGCATTCCCCGATCCACCACCTGGGGAGGCGCCACAATGCGGGACCAGCAAACCCGGCACGGGGTGTGTGTGTGTGTGTACGCGCATATGTGTACGTTGCGTCTGTGATGATGCGACATCTCTCCCTTTAGATAAGTTTGAAGCCAGGCGAAAACGTCCAAGCGTTATCTTTGTTGTCTTATTTTGTTATTTTGTTCCTTGTTTGTTTTTTTTGTTTTATTTTGTTATTATTATTGTTCTTTATTTTTTTGTTGTGTTTTATTTTACTATTTTTTTTTGTTTGATTCTCTTGTGTTGTGTGTTGTTTTTTTGTTCTCTCCCTTTTTTTATTTATCTTTGTCTTAAAATTAGATATGACAATCATTGCTATATAAAAATTGGTATCTATATATAATTATATTTTGTTTTATAAGTATATGAATATACATATATATATGTATATATATATTTTTTATTTTTCTTTTATTTGTGTGCGCATATTCTAATAAACCTAAAAAAATGAGAGAGGAGAGGCTAAAAGTAATCGAAGAAGTTCAAATACAAGAAAATATAGTTGAAAAAAAGAAATGGCTAAGCAAGCTAAAATAGAGGATATAGTAATGCCCATTTTTGATTGCGAAAATTATTCTAGCTGGAAGGTAAGATTAATGATTTCACTTGAAGTCAGTGATTGGAACAAGATTGATTTAAAAGCTCGCGTTATGATAATAAGTAGTATATGGGTGAAAATCATCTAACGTGCACAGTTGTGTAATAGTGAAATATATCCCATTATATCATATATAAAATTACGAATAGTATATTCTAAGTACAATATATGTAATTAAATGTAAGTCAGCCGTGAAACTTGATAAAAGTTGATTTTATTGCCAAGTTTAAGTTGCTTAAAGTTTGAAATGTAACGTCCCCTGGCTGTAACAAGGCCATAATCGCATATTAACTGGTACGATTATAGGCGTAATTCTTTATTTCAAAAACGGGTTCAAAACTTAATGTTCATTTTGATAACCACAATTAAAATCAAGTTGAAAATCTGAACATTTACTGATTTTTGAAGTGCACTGAACTTGCTGAACTTTGTAACAAACTTGTTATTAATAATAGCTGTGTTATGATTAATGTCTTTAAAATTAATTGTAAACATAAAACATTTTTCTGACCAGGTGAAATTGTTAACTTTTACCCAGGTAGCACTGTCCGTCTCCGAGATGTTTTTAAAACGTTATTAAGCGTTTTAAGCGTTTTAAACACGTCTAGAAACGTCTTTAAGACGTTTTGTGCTTACTGGGTTGGTTTACTTTAGAGGTAAAAATTTTATTTTTAATATTTCATGATGTTAAGCAAAAAATACGGGCATGTTTTTGTGGTAATTCAGCGGTTACCTTTTTTAATGTAATTCCTCTGGTAGAGTATAATTGAAACACTAATAAAATTTTTAAAACCAATTCATAGAGTAAATTTCAGATAAAGTAACTACATAAAAACAGTATTATTCCGATGTGGAAATTTTGAATGTTAACGTAATAAAATTTAAAAAACAATCTATGTAATCTTCCCTGGCATGTAAAATCCCCTGTCCAAATTTCTTTTATAACAAATAATCGATGCTGATCATTACATGCTTTACTGTTTTGACTAAAAATAAACATTATTTCTTAACAATTATTTTCTCCATTCAAAGGAACTATGCGAGTCCATCAATGGAAATGGAGTAAATGTGAGCCCCAAAAAATTAATTTTAATGAAGTAAGTTGTTACGAATGTAATTTGAATAGACAATGTGAACATTATTAATTAGGGTCGATCTCGTACGAAAATAAAACTCAGAAAAAGAGTAAAATTGTTATTTAAGATAAAAGAAGTCACTACTAAAAGAAATAATAAAAATATATAATTTATATTACAAATATAAAAAATATGTTAAATTGATTATATGGAAACATTGCATATATTTTATAAATGGAAGAATTTGTTAATTAATTTTTTTTATTGTTATTATCAATTAGGTATAGTTATATTCAATGTATACTCCATAAAATATGTTTATTAAAACTTTCTATCCCTATTACAAAATCTCACGTGAGAAATTGATTTTTTATTATTTAGCAAATTTAAACACCTCTCCAATTGAAATATCACATGAGATTTTGGCATGAAATCTCACTTGAGATCTCACGTGAGATTTTGTATTAGGGATGTATTCAAGATGTTTATGTTTTATATATCAAAATATATGTAATTCCCCTGGAATGTAAAAATTAAAAATCTTCAATACGTTGAGTAAATCAACTGATCCTGTATGCCCACTGAAAACAGGTACTCTAGAAACTGTAATTCAGATAAACCAAAAATATATAATTTTTTTCATTTTGTTTTCTTGCATATCACAACGTCAAATGTTCATGTTAGATGATTTTCACCCATATCAGACAAACAATTGGAGTATGTTGGAGAATGCAAAACGGCTCTCGAGATATTACAAAAATTCGACAAGATGTATCAAACTCAGTCCACAACCCTGCAAATAATATGTAGAGGTAAAATCGAAGAAATTAAATTAAATAACTTTAAAACAGTAGAAGAGTTTTCTGTAGAGTTTGAAAGAGTAACAAATGAGTTTAAAACAGCTGGTGGAAAATTACAAGAAACCGAAAAGCTGAGATATTTGCTTAGAGCATTGCCACCAAGCTATAGTTATATTGGTGATTTCATAGACATTATTCCAGAGACTCAGAGAACTGCAGATTATGTGAAGTCTAAAATGAAAGAAAAGAATATGACTAAATCCGAGTCAGATAATAAGAGTAACGTCAGTACATTTGCAACCCTGGCAAAAGATAAATGCTATAATTGCGGTAAAAAGGGCACTACAAGAATGAATGCAAGAGTCTTCATCAATCTAGTAATCGAGGCAGAGGTGCTCACTTCAACCAAG
This sequence comes from Theocolax elegans, assembly GCA_026168455.1. Classification (NCBI taxonomy): domain Eukaryota; kingdom Metazoa; phylum Arthropoda; class Insecta; order Hymenoptera; family Cerocephalidae; genus Theocolax; species Theocolax elegans. The sequence goes on from CM047425.1 coordinate 75,716,704, forward strand.
GGCAACGAGGTCACCAACAAGGCAACTATCGAGGTGGAAGCTACAGAATTCGTGGTCGAGGACGAGGTTCATCAGGTTCACCACGAGGCGAATCATCAGGTGATCAACACAACAACTGCCAATCCGAGTCGTGGACATCGGAGGTGTGTAACTCCAATAATAATTACTTATCTTCTACTTTGACTCTCGAGTCAAGTAGAGATAATAAAGTAAGTATGGTAAATCATGCAGCAGGGTATAGCGAAAATTGTAATGAAATTAATTGGTTGTTAGATAGTGGTTGCACAAATCATATTATTAAAAATGATAAATTTTTTGATAAATATATAGGTTTGGAAAATCCTGTTAATGTTAAATTGCCAGACGGTAAAATGTTAAAAGCAACCAAAATAGGTACTGTTAAAATATACTTTGAAAATCATTATAATCAAAACAAGTAGATTTAAAAAATGTTTATTACGTAGAAGGCATTAGAGAAAACTTATTAAGTTTTTCAAAAATAACTGAAAGCTGCACAATCATAGCTAAGAATGGAAATGCCAAAATCTATAATAAGTCTAGAGAATTGATAGCTGTTGTAAACAAAGTAGATCATTTGTACTATATGAAAAGCTATGTAATTGGAAAACAAACTAAACAAATGATTGTAAACTCAGTAAAATTAACTGAGAAAGAAATATGGCATAGATCACTTGGTCATGTAAATTTTCAATACCTAAATAAATTAGTAAAATATAAATTAGTTGAAGGATTGCCAGATAAAATTCAAACCACCGAAATGAAATGTGCAAATTGTATAGAAAGTAAAATGACAAATATACCTTTTGAAAATAACAGAACAGAGATAACTGAAATTTTAGAGTTGATTCATACGGATTTGAATGGCCCTCATAGCACAACTGGCTATGGTGGAGAAAAATATTTTTTGACATTTGTTGATGATTATAGTAAATGCACTAGAATTTTTTGTATTAAAAATAAATCTGAGACTGCGAATTGTCTGAAAGAATTTGTAAATCTAGTAGAAAATAAATTCAATAAAAGAGTAAAGAAATTACGTTGTGGAATTGAACTATTACCATGCCCGCCGTATGTGCATGAGTTAAATGGCGAAGCGGAAAGATATAACAGATCTGCAATGGATATGGGCAGATGTTTAATGAGAGAAGCAAAAATTCATAGGCGATATTGGCCCGAAATTATGAAAACTGTTGCGTATTAGAAAAATCGTATAATAGCAAACAATAAAAGTATAATAGCAGAAAATAAAACTCCTTATGAGATATTTTTTGGAAAAAAACCAAATGTAAAAAATTTTTTAATTTATGGATAATAAAGCACAATTAGACGTATTAGTAGGATATGTTGAAAATATATATAGAGTTTTAATTAATGGCAAAGTAATTAATGCTAGACATGTTCAAATTTTTAAAGAAAATATACAAATTATTTGTTTAGATAAAAATGATGTTGAAAAAGATAAAGATTTTGAGAATAATGAATTAATAAATAAAGAAAATGATATATTGGAAAGCGAATCTGAAATTGATGAATGTAGGACGAATTCTAATAAAACTAATCTATTATCATCTACTCATACCTTCGGGAAAAGTAGAGATAATACTCAGAACGATATTGAAAGAGAAAATGAAAATGATAAAATTTTAACTGTCAAAAGAAAATCAGATAGAAAGAAAAGCCCGGTAAATAGATATGGCAATCCAGTATCACATTTTATTTATATAAATTATATTGATGCAAATGTACCGAATACATTTGAGAAGGCGATAAATTCGAAAGATTATAAAAATTGGAAAATTGCTATGGATTCTGAATTGAATAGTCTTAAGAAAAATAATACTTGGCAAATTGTTGAAAGGCCAAAAGACAAAAAAAATAATTGATGTAAAATGGATCTATAAAAAGAAAAATAACAATATTTACATAGCGAGATTACTTGTAAGGGGATTTCAACAAAAAGAATATTTGGAAAATGTTTATTCACCAGTAGGTAAAATGCAAACACTGAAAATTTTATTGTACTACAGTTGCAAAAATAATTTATTTATAGAACAAATTGATGTAGAGACAGCTTTCTTAAATGGCGATGTAAAAACCGAAGTGTATATAAATAAACCGAAAGGTTATGAAACTGGTGACAATAAAGTTTGCAAGTTGCAAAAGGCTTTATACGGATTGAGAGAAAGCCCAAGGGCTTGGTATGATTGTTTCAATAAATTCATTGAAAGTTTAAATTTTAAAAGAAGTAATTACGATTATTGTTTATGTGTAAATAGTACAAACAATTATATACTAGTAATATACTACCAATATATATACTAGTTTTTGTTGATGATCTCTTAATTTGTTGCAAAGACAAAAATAAAATAAACAAAGTGAAAGCTAGTCTAATCAAAAGATTTGCAATGAAAGATTTAGGCAAAATAAGCCAATATATAGGTATTCATATAGAGTATAGCGATGATAGACATAAGATAACTTTAAGTCAAACAAAATACATTGAATCTTTAGCTGTAAAATATAATGTAGAAAACGCCAAACTGTATGAAACTCCTATGGAAATAAATTTGAAATTAAATCAAGCTAGATAGACTGATGAAAATATAAAATACAGAAATTTAATTGGCGAATTATTATACATAAGTATAGGCACAAGACCAGATATTGCATATAGCGTAAACTATTTAAGTCGATACCAAAATTGTTATGATCATACGCATTATAAATATGCATTGCGAATTTTAAAATATCTATATAAAAGGAAAGATTTAAAACTAACTTACTTCGACAATGTTAATACCGAAATATTAGACTGTATGGTAGATTCTGATTATGCAGGTGATAATGTAGATAGAAAATCTACAACAGGTTTTGTTATTAGATTATTTAGAAATTTAATTTTTTGGAAAACACATAAACAAAACACTGTAACGAAATGTTCTACCTTTGCAGAATACACTGATATGTCAGAAGCAGTGACTGAAGTTATGTTAGTTAAAAATCTATTATGTGAAACTTTTGATGTAAATGTCGAAAACCCTATTAATATGTACGAGGATAACTCAGGTGCAATTGCTATTGCAAAATTTGGAAATTTCACAAAAACTCGAAACACATCAAAGTGCAGTATCACTTTATAAATGAAAATTATGAAAATGGACTAATCAATATTATAAAAATAGATTCTCAATTTAATCTAGCAGATATGTTGACATATGGCCTCGATAAGACAAAATTTATAAAAAAAAGACAAGCATTGAACTTGGTTTGATATCACTGAATCTGGAATTTACTTAACTGAACTTGGCAACATATGATGTAAATGTATTATATAATTTATCAAGATTATAAAATTAAGGAGGCGTGTTGTAATATAGTAAGTATTATATTCTAGATTATATACTCAAATTGATACGCAACGATTTCGTATAACGAGACGAGCTCATACGAGAGCGACCGCATTGCGCAAGCCTCGCATCTATAGTTTAAGCAACTGCCGTACTGTATAGACTGTTCGCTCACTCTACGTTCAGACTCCGATGTAAGCGTGTCGCCGACTACGGCTATTGCCGTTTGTACATATATACCTTCTTAGTTAATTATATCATTGTTAACATTAATCTGAATTATTTATTTATCCCACCACTCCAACAATTACATCGATAGACAAGCCACAAACGATAGCAAGTAAATAATGGATGAACAATATATATTACGGTTTACAGTTAATGATTGTTTTTTTTTTGCTAAACGCGTAGTATTAATTTTTAGTCCTGAGATTTTTGAGTCTTTGTTCCTAAAGTATTTGCTAACAATATCTCACTAGTATTACCGCAAAAATTTACTATAATCTTGCGTCAAAAAGAACTGGATGTGGCAGAATTGACCTGTAGCATGAAAGATTTTGATTTTCCCATCGATCTACACCATCGTCCATTTAATTCTGTATGGATAAGAAAACAAATATTACTTATTTATTTTATGTATTTAAATTAATTATTGTAGAATAATCGAACATCTTTTTTTAAACATTCTCAAATCATCAAAATGATATTACATGCTGCGCGCGTGACGAATGCCTGGTCCAGATTTGTTTAGATTTCCGGTTTACAAATGTATCTTTTGACTTCCGATCGAAGTCCCTTTAAAAATGCCCTGATTGCTAGATTTTCGCGTTGTAGGCATAAATCGGTTATTTCCCTACATTCTCCTTGTGCTATTTCTCCCAATGCTTTATAATCATGTAACATTCTTTCCAATCGTGCGCCGAATTGGAAGATGTTTTCGTTTCGTTTTTGCGATGCCCATGTAAGTTGAATTCTCAACCTAATCAAAGCGTTCATAACATAATATCTTTGTATCTCTGTAAATGTATATATTTTTACTTCCATTTTAAAATATTTTTAAATTTTATAAATACCCCCTTTTTTGCTTAATAAGTATTCCCATTGTTATTTAGTCTAAATAAAAAAAACTATTACCTATTATTAAGTAGCAAGCTTATTTTTTTACCTTTATATATGTAAATGTTTTCCTTCCCCCTTTTTATTATTAGGTTTATAAATCTGAAGATGAAACAACAAAAATTACATGTTATCGAATTTGCGTTATCTACGTGGCGGTAGAGAAGATATATACGGTTCTATAATTATTTGTGGATATAGATTATTTTGAACTCCACAGCTTACTATTTTATCCCCTCCTAACTCATTGACTCTTACCACAGTAGGTTGGGCCGTGTAAGGTGGTAGATTCGGGCGGGGCGAAAGGTGCGTGCGAGTCTGAAAAATGTTCCGCTCGAGTGCCCGCACTTTCGAAGGCGTACCTTACTCTTCCGTCTTTTTCCTTGCGTCACGCGCTGGTTTATCCCTTGCGACGTGCAGTAATAATTGGTGACTGAATTCCAAATGGCTCCTATAATATGAAGCGACTACCCATATAAACTATACAAAGCATAACCATGTAAAATGTTATCAACCAAAAATTTTATTAAACGCGCTATCATAAAAATGTCTATAATAGCCTATAATAGCCTAAATGATCCAAAAGTGCATAATTGCCCCCAAATATTCATCCAAGTGTTGTTTGCTAATTATGTCAGCGCTCCTTCATCGAATGCCCTAATCGGGCAGCAGACATACCGTTTTTATCTACCTTTTTCCCGGTCATTTCTAATGCAATTGTTTTCAACATGGCTGGCCTTTCTACGGGGAACATAAAATGTTGTCTTAGTGCTTGGATTTCCGTTTGGGTGTAAATTCCGCTTTTTGCAAGTTCGATTGGTTCTGTGTAATTCCAGTTATTTTTAGTAGTTGGTCTTAAAATCACGTATGCAAAAATGTCAAGGTTCTCTATTGACGCATTTCTTACGGCTTGGAAGGTTTCTGTTATTGGTCCTTCTAGAAAGAATAATTTTGGGTATTCTGTTCTAATTAATTTATAAGAACACACCGGAATTCGTCCTAAAGTTGTGAAAGCAAAGGTTATGTCGCTCGATTCCATTACATATACCGGATGTTGCTCATTGCCTTGTTCTACAACTTTATTAACGTAACCCGCGTATAATTCTGAGTATTTACTGAGTTTGCATGCCTGTACTTGTAACCTATCCCAAAAGGCGTATCCTACTTCTACGTCAATTATCTTGCTTAAACTTACAACGCGTACCGGATCGTAAAATAACTTCGTTAGCAATTAAGTTTACCGGTGCATAGTAATCCCTTAAAGTATTGGTAATATAGCCCGTGACTATAGCGTCGTCAAAAATACCATATGGATCCACGTACATTCCCGCGTTACTACAATCTACCGCTTGATCTACTTTTCCAACAAACGTTATTCTCCTACGTGAATGAACGAAAACTATGATTGCATTAATATAAGCTTTCCTTGGCATAATCGTTGTAAGATAAATGATTAACGATTCTAGGCGTATCGGTAATGCTATGTGAATTTTCGTATTTACATATATCAAAACTGGAACTCCAATCTGCATTTCCTTGAATCTTGGTAATTTATTCTGTAGTTTTAATTTTGAAGCCCCGTCGTCGCATGGTTCTTCTGTTGTAGTGACAAAATACATATAATTGTCCATACGCATAAATAATTTTTCTCTGCACGTAAAAATTGCTTGTTTATCAATAATTTCATTAAATTGTTCTTCATAGGTCGACGTTTCCACGTTTATTTGATCAGAACTAAATTGCGGATCCTTTTCAAGTATTGATTCATTAACATGATCAAGATTTTCGTGTAAGCGTAACCGAGTATTTTCCGAGTGAACAAGGTGTTCCGGCTCGAAATTTTGCTCCTCCGTATCGTCGTGAGTTCCTTCTCCATGGTTCGGTGGTTGTTTGTTCGCTTACGTCTTGCTTTTCTGCTTCCTTCCTCTTTGCGGGCGTAGAACCTCTATCGCGTTTAAATATCGCTGGCCTGCCTGGCGACCCGCTTTCGCTCTCGTGGTTATCCCATACATATACATTCTGATCATTCGTCTATTGCCTTGCTTCTTGAAGTAACTAGGTATTTTCTTATGAAGTTTCTAGACAGTGCTGCTGCTACATTTAGCCGGCCGGGTCTGTATTTAATTTCGAAATCGTACTCCGCGAGTATTAGACGCCATCGCATAACTCGTGAGTGCGGGTCCTTGTGCGTTTGTAACCATACCAGTGGTTTATGATCTGTTATAAGATAAAATTTTCGACCAAATAAATATTGGAAATGCTTGATGCAAAATACTATTGCTAGTCCTTCTTTATTAAACGTGTCCCAACGTTTTTCAGCATTCGAAAGAACTCAAAAAACGTGTGCAACGGGTTGATCTTTTCCTATCTCAACTTGACTTAAGACTCCGGCAATTGCATAGCAAGAAGCGTCAGTTGTTAGATTAAAGGTTATTTCGAAATTTGGAAAAATTGATACTGGCTTTTCGCATAAGCTAGTGCGTAATGTCTCAAATGCCTTTTCTGTTTCTTCTGACCATCTAAATTCAACGTCCTTTTTTAATAAATCCGTTAAAGTTTTTGCAATTTTTGAAAATTGATAAATAAATATTCTATAGTAACCCGCTAAACCCAAAAATTGCTTTATATTTTTAGCATTTTGAGGGCGTGAAAATTTTCGTACAGCTTCAATTTTCCGCGAATCTGGTTTAATTCCTTCTGCACTAATAACATGACCTAAATATGTAACTGTTTTTTTTTAAATTCACATTTCTCCGGTTATAATTTTAAAACCGTTTTTTGCAATCTAATAAATAAATTCTCTAATCTATTAATATGCTCTAGTAGAGTCTCCAAATAACAGATAATATCGTGAATAAAACAAAAAAGTTCTTTATTGATAAATCCAACGAGTGCAATCGAAAGTACTCTTGAGAATGTAGCCGGCATTGTTCGTAGTCCGAAGCTTCCTCGGTTAAAATGGTACGAATCTCCATTTGTAACAAATGCGGTTTTGTGACGGTTTTGGTTCGTCAATTTCTATTTAATGGTATAGGGCCTTAAGATAAAAAGTTGAAATTTTTGTATCCGCCCAATTGGTCTATTATTCTAGTTATATTCGGTAATAGAAATTGGTCGTCTAAGGTTTTCGCATTTAATTTGCGTTACTTGATCACCAGTCTGTATTGCTTGCGTCCTTGTGCGTCCTCTTTTTTAGGAACGAGAAAACAAGAACTTGAGTACGATGAGGTAGATGGTTCGATAATGCCATTTTCTAATAAGTCTTGCACCTGTCTTGCTATTTCTTTATGTACCGGAGGTAATCGATATTGTTTTGAGGTTATTGGTACATCGTCCGTTGTCGGGATTGTTAATTTTAAAAATTATGACGAACTTATTGATTTTCTCGCTGCTTAAATTCATTAATCCGTTTTTCAGCTGCCATTGTTGCGGTCTGCGTGACTCTCGAGACTCCGCCTAGTCATTCGTAGGCAGTTTTTCCCTGGTTTGGGTTTGTCTAATTTTTTCTAAATGCCAGCATTTCGGTGCCAGGTGGCTCTGTCTACCGCAAAGTTGGCATTTATCGGCTTGTTTTGTCTCGACAAAATTTTATGTTCCCAAACCGGTGCTAATCAGCGACGGAGGTCATACGATGTCTTGGTGAAGAAAGCACTTGTTGAAAATACATTCGCCAGTGGTGCTTGTATCAATTGGCCGGGGCCGGGAATCGAACCTGGGACGTCCAGATTACGAGCCCGACGCCCTACTGACCGAGCCATCGCAGGCCTCTTCTGTAGGAGTTTTTTCTGTTATGACTTTAACTGTTTCATTTAACTCTTCTACTTCATAGCATGCAAAATCTCTCTCAATTTATATGGCTTCTACAGTGGCTTCATCTATTTTACGTACTTGCCCCATTTGTGCTTTTATTACCCAATGTAAACCGGGAATAAAAAATTTTACTAAATCATTTTCTAAAGATCGATTGAAATTACTAGTTAACCTTCTCTCTCTTCGAGCTGTTTCAGTTATTTCTTGGCCGATGGATTAAACCCTGTTTGAAAAAACTACGACACTTTTTTCTCTTTTTTGTTTTACATTAGCTAATTCACCGTGTAATTGATGATAAGATTTCGCAATCCCATAAATACTATCAAAAAAATTTGCAATATCTTCAATTGATTGAAAACTTTTTTCTGCTGCACTTTTCAATGCTTCTCCATATAATCTCATTTTAATTAATTTCACGAGGTCTGTTTCATATTGTTCATGTATTATGTTGCACGCTTCCCTACATCCATCAATAAATTGATTCAATGGAATATTTACCCCATTATAGTTTGGAATTAATTCAAATGCGTCTTTAATAGAAAGGGGCCTCACTTGTCCTAAAGTTGAGTTTGTTAAATACGAATTCAATCTTGGCAATCTCTCCGACACTAAATTATTATTGCTTTTATTTGGTAAAATTGGTGTGCTTGAAATAAATCTGACATTATTATCCCGTTTAACAATTTCGGGTTTCATTTGTTGTTCTAAAGTTTTTGCGTTTTTAATTATTGTATTTTCTGCCAAAAAGTAGGTTGTATTATTGTCTGTTAGTTCGGGTTTAAAACCTATTTCATTTACTTCTATGTTTGTTCATGTTTCAAAATTTTCCATAATATAATCGATTATTTATTTTGGATTGACTCTTTTTTCTATAAAATCGCCTAAGGCCTCAATTAGATACTTATCTTCGCAAAATTCTATTATATCTTTTTTATCCACGAATTCCTTTAATAAGTCAATTATTATAGGTATATTTTAATCTACTGCTTCATCTGACAAATGTATCCCGCTTTCATGCCTAACTTTAAGATTTTCAAGCGCCTGCTTAAGCAAAATTGAAGCCGCATCTTTATTTTGAGAATTCTCTTTTTCATTGGTACCCATGATCTGTGCTAATAAGGAAGACAATTGCTCTAATACTTCTTTAATTTTTAGGATAACCCCTTACATGTTATGTCCTAGGATAGACATAACGTAGAAAAATAAAAGGAAATCAATTTAAATTGAAATAGAGGTTTCCCGTTTTTTAACAAACTTTAATATGCTGGAAACGCTTAGCATCGCCACCTACTGGTGGATTTTCAAACTACTTAACTAAACTTTTTCTTACTCTTTCCTCTGCTAAATTACACATTTTTAGTAGGAAAGAATATTGTTTTTATTTTTTGTTTAATTTTTTATTCGATTATGTATTCGTCTAGTGTTTACTGAAAAGTGATTCTAAAATAATGTAAAATATTGCCTCTACTTTGATTCTTGATGCTTGTAATTGCAATCTATATTTATTTTATCGCGAAGATATAGTACCAGCTTCCCAAGGTCTTTGTATCAATCGTATTTTTCTATTTATTTCTTCGTCGTACACTTTTGAATAACTTAATTGAAAGTTTGAAAATCATCTCCTAATTATCTGCGGATGCGGTAATCAATTGAAAAAATTTTCCTTACATATATGTAGATGCAGAATAAAATAATATAGTGTGCATGCAAATTCTTTTACCGTAGGTGAATATGATGTTGGTTTTTTCGATACTAAATAAATTTTGAATATTTCATGCAAAGCAGTTGAAGAGCACATCTAATAACAATAACAAATTAAAATTAATTGAAATAATTAAATATTGAATTCGACTGTGCATTATGTAAAAGTATTGTAAATTCCACAGAATAGAACAAATTATATTTTTTTCAATGCGTGCAATAATTTGAAAATATACACGCTTCAGTTACTAAATAGAATTTACTATTTTACTTTTATAAATATGTTAGTACAAAATATTTTACCCTTAAAATTATGTTAGTAAAAAATATGAATGGTTAGAATGTTAACTGATAAGTTATATGCTCATGATAAAAATTAAACTAAGTAAAGAATTCACTTTTCAAAACTCAGCATGAAAGAATAAATACTTTAGTCTATATAACGGTATATTAATTAATTAAATGCTTATTATAGTCAAAGATGTATTTTATAATTTTTATTTTTTATATAAATATTTATTACAACTAATTAAATTAATTTTTTTTACACTAAAATTTAAAAAAAATACTATAATATATTTTACGAACAATCGTACTTCACACAAATTTAATTAATTGAAATGTTGCATTGTACAAATCTTATGGTGCATTAAAATTATTTTAACATACAATGAAAATTATTTATTGTTTTGTAATTTTCAGCATTACTTTACTTTCAACTTTTAGTTCTATAAGAACTAAACTATTATTTTGAACTATAACAATTATACGTTCCGTTATTTTAATTTGAATTTAACGAAATCATACGTTTTCTTTGTTCTGCAGAAAATCTGAATAATATATGTAATCAAATTATAAGTTTTTTCTTGTATATAAAATACTATACGTTTTTACTTTAATAAATTCTTACTAGTATTTGCACCAGAAAATACTGACAAAAACGAATAAATCTTTTCCTATAAGTTTTAGTAAATACAAGAAACATTTTACTATCTATTCCTTGTAAGATCCCAGGAACTTCTAACTACAATTGTACTATTAATAATTTTGTTTCTTCCACGCTAAATATAATTTAATTTTATATCATACAATTAATATAAATTTCACGCTATAAATATAATTTAATTCTATATCATACAATTAATATAAATTCCAATAATTCTTAAAGTAGAAAAAACCGATAAAAACTGATAATATCAACTTATTGTAAAATTCAATTATTTTCCTACAAAATTACAAACTACGTAATTTCTTATAAATTACAGAGAAAAATATATTCTTATACGAACCTGATAAATTTGTAATTGAATTTTACAGTTAAAAGAAAAAGTGGTTTTAACTTCATTTGTAAAATACGATAGGATCTAATAAAGAATATCGACGGCTGAGAGGAACAAAAACCTATTTCGGCAGTCGCTTCGAGAAGAGCCTATCTCAGCGACGGCTTGAAGAAAGAGCTATCTCTGCTGCCGCTTCGAGAAGAGCTTATCTCGGAGGCGGTTTGAAGAAAGACCTATCTCAAGTCAGATTTTTTGTTTTCAAATTTTGTAGTGGTAGTACTGCGCAATTTTAAATTGCGGGCTTAGAATGCTGGTAAAAAATTATGAAACCATAAAATTATGAAATGAAAAAATTTGAAAACAAAAAATCTGACTTAAGATAGGACTTTCTTCAAGCCGTCGCCGAAATAGGCTCTTCTCGAAGTGGCAGCCGAGATAGCTCTTTCTTCAAGCCGTCGCCGATATAGGCTTTTCTCGAAACGACTGCCTAGATAGGTTTTTGTTCCTTTCAGCCGTCGATATGTTCATTGGTAAATTATGTCCGATAAAATCAAGAAAAAATTTTTACTGGATTTTATTGGTGCTTTTCGACTGTGTGACAACCATAATTTTTAATTGGGGAAAATGTAATTTTAATTATTTCTAAATAATTTTCATTTTAAAAATTTCTCTCTGATATTTTAAAATTATAACCCTGATAATTTTCATATGAGTTGACAGAACAATTAAACTATCCCTACTAGCACACAACTTTGTGACAACGTTGTGGCAACGTTATCTTAGCAACATTCCAACATTCTTATGAAAGTTGTTGCAATGTTGGAGAAACGTTGCTGCAACGTGGGAGATGTCCGCTAATATTTTATAAGATGCCGCAATTGGTGGAAACCAATGTTGAAACAACGTCTAAGCAACGTTGAAAAAAACCTACAAAATCTGCTTTGTATAAAATTTGAATAAATGTCATAGAATAGTTTAATAATATTTCTTTAAACGTAGAAAAATTTATGAAATTTTAAAAAAATTGAAAAAAGAAAAAGAACCTCCGATCTTGAACTCCGGAAGCTTTCTCTCTACCAACTGAGCTATTTTATTGTTTCTGTCATTGTGTTAAATTGTGGCTATAACGAACAGCTAGAATATGCTTTAAAGTTTATAGCCTCAATTTAACACAATGACAGAAATAATAAAATAGCTCAGTTGGTAAAAAGCAAACTTCCGGAGTTAAAAATCGGAGGTTCTAATCCCCGAACGTTAATAGTACATTACGATACAAGTGCGGAAAATAGGAGTTCACACGAGTGTGACGTTTGCCGCCCGAGCGTAGCGAGGCATATGTGCTGATCATCCATATTAAAAGAAAACATTATGTATTTATAATACGAAATAATAAAACACAATAATTTGAGTACACACAATTATTTATTAATTAATTTGAGAACAAAAAGAAGTACCTGCGTATACACAAACAAACAGTACAATTATATTTTCTAATTAAAAATTCACATACGTCTTAAAAAAAAAATAATCGTGAAATTATAATAATGAACGAATGGATTAATCTTTAGTTTTAGTACTCATATTTATTGTAAAATTACTGCAATTATTAAACTCCACTTTAATATTGCTATCTAGATTTAGTAAATTATTTAAAACGTTTGAAGATTGAATATCATTTTGGAATGATGTCAGTAATTTGGTCACACATTTTTTTGGCACTGCTCACTTCTCCAGTAGATTCGTTTTCTTGAGTGTTATCGGAACATTTTGTTCCCCCATCTTGAACTGCTAACGAGGATAAAGAAGAAGGTTTATTTGGCTTTCTGAACTATTCGGGCGAAGTTTGTTCATGTTCATCTGCAAACGATGTCGATGGAGTAGGCTCAGTTTTATCTTGAACTATTGATGATGATTGTTTTAAATGTATGGAGCAGGTGATAGTTTGACAAATTTTATTTTTATTTTGCAACGAGTCGGCAATGTATCGTTCTGCTATAGTGTCACTTTAAGTTGTCTTTGCCACCGCCATCCACTAACAAAGTTGCAGATGTGCTGCGGAAACAATAACCAGTATAAAGCTCGGGTTCAGGGAAATGCAAAAATGTTCCAATTTCTTTTTGGTATAGCACCAATCGTGTTTATACCTAAAGATGGATTTGTGTAGCGTCCTTCATGCATCTTCAGAAAAAGGTGATTGCTGCTCTCTGTTTTAAAACGAATCGTTAGATAATTTTTACAAAGCTTGTAAAATTCACCCACAACCGTAAACGATCGTTGAATTCCCGTTTTAGTTTTCGGAATTTTTATCAAAAACATCGTATTATGGTCTTCCACGTCCTCTAATAATAGATTCGTCAACTCCTCATGCCTAAGCTCGCCTAAAATTCCCAAAATGCACATAACCTTCGTAACTAAACAATCACTGTTATCAGCTTTATTCCAATATTTTGCAATATCATCTGCAGTTAAAACTTTGGATTTTTTAGGGACATAATTTGCACTGTACCTTTTTAAGAATGCCAAAAGTCGTAAATAAATCCCAATATTTATATTATCGAATGTTTTGTTGCATGCTTTGATCATCGAAAATAGAGACCAAAGAGTAGGCGGTACTAAATTTTTTGAAAGTTCTTCAAAGTACACGAGAAGCAAATCTTCCAAAAATAAATTTCTATCGCATTTGGTTTTTCGCCATGCTTTAAAAGCATTATACTGTGCCACATATCGTTGTTTCGATTTCGGAGGTAGTAGTTCTAACGAAATATTCCTCGCTGCTGAAGCAATTTTGTCGAGTACATCGACGTTTTCGTGAATACTCACTTTGTGATGTGAACACTTCTACAGATGCAGGAAAACTGAATTCATAATAGAAATAATACTTATACCGATGTTTTGAATTTTTTAAATATAATACTGCGAGTATAGAAAATGTAAACAAACATCAGTGTAACGCCGCGAGTAAAATAATGCCGCCGCGTTCTTAGAATACTTTGTAGACAAACCGCGTTTAACTACGGCGTATTCTACAATATAGATAATTGCGCCGGCGACTTTCAATACATCGCGTGCAGAAACAAATATTATTTCAAAACATGAACGGGATTGTTTATTTTCAAAGCATCCTACACGCTTCGAAAATTGAACTTTCCGCACGCCCGTGTTGAAAACTTTTTTTAAATTTTTTTTTTAAATATTTCATAAATTTATCTACGTTTAGACAAATATTATTACATTATTCTAGGACATTCATTCAACTTTTAGACAAAGCAGATTTTGTAAGTTGTTTTTCAATGTTACTTAGACGTTGTTTCAACATTGGTTTCCACCCATCGCGGCAATTTACAAAATATTAGCGGACATCTCCCACGTTGTAGCGACTTTTATAACAACGTTGGAATGTTGCTAAGATAACGTTGCCACAACGTTATCACAATGTTGTGTGCTAGAAGGGTATAAATACAAATTATAAATCTATTTCTATATACAAAACATGATTTTTAACTCTCAACTGATAACTAAATTAATCATTCATTATTTAATTTACAATACCTTAATTAATTTACAAAATAATATTAATTTACAAAATAAATTACAAGTGATTTCACTCTTTTAAGTATTTAGAATATTCTTCCATTTTATTTAAAAAAATCATACGCTCAAATCATATATACTTACACTGAAATTTAAATAATTCAATACAATTTTTTAATTTCATCATAACTTATATTTACAATATTATATTCACATTAAAAATGTACTCATCTTTTTAATCTATTACAATCTAATATGCCAGTTGCAAATATATTTTATATAAAACATACTTTAATTACTTTATCTTTTATATTCAGCAGAAATATAGAAAAATGTTTTCAATATTTACAAAACATTTGCATTGAATATTATGAAATATTGTATGTTAAATTGATTTGTTATTTACAATTAAAAGATTGTAAATTAATATTTAATGCAATTGTTATTTTAAATCAAATTTTTCTCACTGAAGTTATATCTCTATGTACTTACTTGCAAAGCATACTTTCCTCAAAAAGTACATTGTACCTTTTTAAATTACTTAATATATCTTTTAAATTATCTATTTTTTTCGTTAAACGCTTTAATTGCTGATTTTTTCATCTTTTTTGTTTCTACAACATACTCATGCAGAATTTGAAAACTAATGTTTGACAACTAATGAAGTATCTCTCTGGATATCTCCAACAGAGCGAGGATTGCAAAATCTCTTTGCACCTGTCAACGGTACCTCACTACTTTTTCTCAAATACAAATACATTACCAAGTCAATAATACAGACAACTTATATTTTTTAATATGGAGCTTCTATATGTACATATTCTTTTAATAGTATGCACTAACATTTTTGTTACAGCTTTTCTATTTTCTCTACTATTTTGAATAAATTTTGAAGTATGGTGCAAATTTGAGTCACAATTCAAAAAATTATTTTCATTAACTTCTGCGAGTGGCTGATTTTGGATGAAACAATTATCTTCGTTTGCTCCCATTAGTGAATGATTTTGCATGGAACATTTGTCTTCTTTAGCTTGTGCGAGTGATTAGTTTTTTAAGGAATAATTATCTTTATTGTGACAAGGTACTATGTACCTGTTAAAGTTAAGCGAGCTAGTCCCAACCTAAGATATTGTACCTACCCTCACAATACTAATCACACAATTACCCTACCTACGCACACCCCGGCCATCCCAATTAACCAACACTTCCCCACTAAGCACAATAACAGCATCATCGCTGATCCTCTGAATCTTCTCAGCAGAGGTACAACAGGTTCGGGAGAGTCATCGTACTGCTTTTAGAAGAGGCATCGTACCAAGAAGCAAATTTCCAGCAGCATGCGATGGGCTAGGGTGTCACATCTAACAGCAGCGAACACCAGTAAAAGACTTCCAGCAGCTGTAATAAATAATTAATTAAACGTGATCTTAATTAGGAGTACACAAGGCTGTATAAAGCACTAGCTACATGTAAGGGAAGGATTGACAAGTGAGGTTATGGTAACCATAACATTACTATAACCCTTAAATACGAACCATTTTAAAATAATAAGCACTTCCTCAAGAGTTAGTTATTCATTTTGAAACAAAACCGGAAATCCTCGCAGCAACGTAACAACCAGAAAATACAGCAGCAACAGGCCCGACGCGCATCAGCTAATCGAGCGCCATGAGAGTGAGTGAGAGCAAAGATCCGAGCCGAGAAACCGAACGATCCCTGTTGAAAAAACCTCATATAAACCTATAAAAAAAATTTTTTTATCGTACTTCATGTGGCTTTTGCACCCGGAGTTTGCGATAGAATGCTATACATTATTTATTACGAATCGGAAAGAATAAGCTTATAACTATAGGCTTCATAATGAACACCTCATAAAATGCGATAAAAATAAATTTGTTTATAAGGTTTTATAGGAACAAACGTGTAACATAAAAAAGCATAAAATAGTTTATCGGAGTATATCGGGTACACATTTATATTTATATATTTTGTATTTATATTTACCGGGCATTATAAGGATTTGCCACTTTTCACGTACTTATATATCAATGCTTTTTCACTCTAAAGCTTATAGTATTTTATAATGAAAAACCCGAACATGAATGAATTATCTATAGTTCTATTTCAGGTAATACAAAATGATATATTCTTAACAAGTCGATTTCTATCGGGATTTTACAATAACGCCAAGTAACGGCTATATGACCTTACCAGCATATTTCAATATTATATAACAACTTACCTGTTACCTTTATAGGGATTTATGACGATCGACGCATGAAATGGGCGGCTTGCCTAACGCATCGTACCTGGCTTTGCCAGTCAAAAAGTAACCGCTATTGAATCTCTTATCGCATTTTATGAGGTATATTGCTGTATTAACTATTTACAACGAATAGGCATGTATCTGGATTACAAATAATTAATGATTTTGCATGATTGCAATTAATCGGGTTGAATACGAAATTTCACTATAAAGGCGAGCATTATTTATCCGAATCTACCGGTATATTCTAATATTGTCAAGCAACCTATGTAGTTCGTTTATAGGGTTTAATCAGTATTATCACATAAATAAGCGGTTTGATTACAGGATCTTATCGGTTACGCCTGTCGTAGAAGCAACCGCTATTGAATCGTTTATCGTATTTTATGAGGTATTGCTGTATTTACCATTTACAACGAATAGGCATGTATCTGCATTACAAATAATTAATGATTTTGCATGATTGCAATTTATCGGGTTGAATAGGAAATTTCACTATAAAGGCGAGCATTATTTATCCGAATCTACCGGTATATTCTAAAATTGTCAAGCAACCTATGTGGTTCGTTTATAGGGTTTAATCAGGATTGTCACATAAATGAGCGGTTTAGTATTACAATAAACACGGAATAGTTGATTAAATTTTTGGTGCGATATTATTTCTCAAGTGGCTTTGGTGTTACTAAGAACACATAGAAATATTGGGCAATTGAAATATTTTTTCTAAAAATAGGTTAATATGTTTTCATATTAGAAAAATAATGAAGTATAAACTTTATTACAAGAGAATGCTAAATAAAGAATACATACCAATTCCGTAACATATTCTGAATTATTTTAAATGTTAACATGAATCATCGAATCATATAAAAGATTAACAAAATTGGATTACTTTATTGAAAATTAAATTATTATTTCTTTCCCTAGCGGAAATAATCATATGCGAATAATGTTTATAAATACTTAATAAAAGTTATTAGCTTTTATTAGATTTTCATAACACTTTATAAAGTGCGGATTTTGGACTGTAGTAATAATTTAAAAAATTTGGTGATGTTTATAAGATTTAGTTTAGTTGTTTTTAAAATTTCGTAAATATTTCTAAGCTTTATTTTAGGTTTTATTAGATTTTTGTATTTCGAAAATATCGTGAAAAACGATAAAATGACACTAATAGTAACTGTTGCATTTTCCTATATTTAACTGTTTCTAGCTGTTTCTAAGTGATGTATGCAAAAAAAACAAAAGCTATTAATAAAAGATTGCTATTGCTAAATATTCATAAAAATTCTAAATACTTATTTACTGTATATAATAATTTAAAAAAGTTATTAGTAGTTATTAGCTTTTTTAAACTCGCACATTTCTTTTACTTTTGAAAAAACCTAAAAGCTAAAAAAATCTTGCAAAAGCTAAGAAGAGCTAATAAAAGTTATAAATTCTTACTAACTATTAACAGAGTCCAAAATCTGCATATTATAAATTGATTATAAAATTTATTAGCTTTTCTTAGCTCTTTCTGGAAAAATAAATTTCCGTCTGGGTTGGTGTTTATTACTAGCTCACTGTAGAAAACCACTATCTTTACTTTCATGAAGAATAACATTGAAAAATATTTATAATTAAAGGGCACAAAATTAAGAATACCTGCAAGTGTCACTCGAGTCTGACAGCTATTTCTATAACCATTACTAAAGTAGTTAAATATATAGGAATATTGAATATTGAAATATTTGTTCTAAAAGTTCGGTTAATATTTTTATTTTTAAAAAATAATGAAGAATAAACTTTTGTATAAGAGTATACTAATGAAAGAATACATATAAATGCCGTTACATATTCTGAATTATTTTACAGAGTTTACTTGAATCAGTGAATCTTATAAGAATTATTATATTGGATAAGTTTATATAAAATAAATTTAATAATTCTTTGATTTTTATTAGTAGCTTTATAATAGAAAACTTTTACCTTTACTTGCATGAAGATTAACAATAAAAAATATTTATAACTAAATAATTCAAAATTAAGATTACATGCAACTGTCTAGAGTTTGGCTGTTATCTTACCAACATTACTAATTAACTTAAACATAGACGTAGTATAAACTTTGAATATTTTGTTTATAAGTTATGTTAATATTTTTCCATATTTCAATAATTAAAAAGAAAAACTTATTTTACAAGAATATACTAATTGAATTACTTTTTAACAAGAGCATAGTGTATATATATGAGTATATGTAAAATATTACTCACTCAGAGCTATTAATTATTGATATTAATTAGTTTTATAATTTAGAGCACATTCAAATTGAATTAAAATTATTTGTTTTCCAGATCTGTTTTGTCCTTGGACGAAGAATATTCTTTGTATTTGAAAATATACTGAAAATTAACATGTAATTGAGTTCGATTTGATGTCTGAAAAGAAAAGAATTATTATATTGGATAAGTTTATATAAAATAAATTTAATATTTCTTTCATGTTTATTATAGTAGTATATCATAGAAACTTATATCTTTATATGCATGAAGAATAACAATGAAAAACATTTATAACTAAAGGTTACAAAACTAAGAATACATGAAAGTGTCACACGAGTATCGCTGCAGCATTAATAAATTAAGTATACTTATGTAATTCGTATTATTGTTGGCGCAGCCGATACAACCCGATAGGCCGTCTGTCCCTTACATGCGTCGAACCTCGTAAAACCTTATAAAAGAACTGTATTGGTTGGTTTAAAATTATGGAATTTAACGGTAGACACCGATAGCTGTTAGTGGACAATATAGTGAAAAGCCTTATAGAACCTTATTAATTCAATGCACACGAATACGTCAAATACTCGAAAACCCGATACATGCCTATTTGTTATAAATAATAAATACGGAATTGCCTGGTAGAATGCGATTAGCGATTTGATTAAGATTTGTTATTGCTGGCGCAGCCGATAGTACCCGATAGGTCGTATGCCTAATACATGCGTCGATCCTCGTAAAACCTTATAAAAGAACTGTATTGGTTGGTTTAAAATTATGGAATTTAACGGTAGACACCGATAGCTGTTAGTGGACAATATAGTGAAAAGCCTTATAGAACCTTATTAATTCAATGCACACGAATACGTCAAATACTCGAAAACCCGATACATGCCTATTTGTTATAAATAATAAATACGGAATTGCCTGCTAGAATGCGATTAGCGATTTGATTAAGATTTGTTATTGCTGGCGCAGCCGATAGTACCCGATAGGTCGTATGCCTAATACATGCGTCGATCCTCGTAAAACCTTATAAAAGAACTGTATTGTTTGGTTTAAAATTATGGAATTTAACGGTAGACACCGATAGCTGTTAGTGGACAATGTAGTGAAAAGCCTTATAGAACCTTATTAATTTAATGCACACGAATACGTCAAATACTCGAAAACCCGATACATGCCTATTTGTTATAAATAATAAATACGGAATTGCCTGGTTGAACGCGATTAACAATTTGGTTAAGATTGTTTTTATGGATGTCTCAGCTCATACGATCCGATAAACGAACCGCCCATTTATTTTGTTGATCATCATATTGTACTATAAAATGTTTTTTTCTTTTGTGAGGTTTATCTTATAAAATGCTATAAACATTTATTGTATAGTATGGTATGAGGTTTTTGCACCCGGAATTCCTTATAGACTCGAATTATAAACCTACTATTAGAAAGTAAAAAAATATATAAACATATACAGTATTTCCATGATAAGAGCTTATTAAATTTTTTATCGGGAAATGTGTATGAACTATAATCTTTTCATAGTCATTCCTTTTATTATAGAACCCGATTAATATTTTCTTGGATGCACTTGTGTAATTCATGTAGTAAAACATCTATACAGGCTTATAATTTTTCAATCAATTTATTACGATGTATGCCGATTCTGAATTCATATTGGTAAAGTGAATAGATTTCTATAAATAATTAAATGAGCATATCTCTATAAAAGCCTATAAATTTATTAGTCTCATAGAAACTGATATATCTTTTACCAGGTAGAACTTATAAAAACTAAATTTCGGAACTTGTGATTCGTAGCTGTGAGGATTTCATTATAGGTACGGATAAAAAAGAAATCGCCCGATATATTACTATAAAATTTTTATCGGCACCCCGATTCAATGAGCCATTATTTTATCGGATTTTATAAGGTCTTTTCAACAGGGATATTAAATAGTTACCTCGTGAACAGCCCCGGTTGAAAGAAACCAATGAAAACCAATAAAAAAAATTTCGATTGCATGTTATAAGTTTTTGCACCAGGTAATGCTTATGAAAACCAATAAGATGTATAATTTCATTGTTTTATATAAGAAATATCAAATAAATTTGTATTGGTATTCATTTGCATTTCCTGAAGAAAAATTATGAATAGTTCACAATTAATTTTTTATAAAAATATTCTATTGTAATTTATAAGAAATTGCTAATGATGCTATTAAAGTATCAAATAGATAATGTTTTTTATCAGAATTGATTAGATTTTTCTAGTAACTAATAAAATTGTAGTATTTTACAGTAATTAAAGGGAAAAAACCAATAAAATTTAATAATATTTTCACTGAACTTACCTGCATTTACTGGAAGAAAAAACGGAACTTTAATCAGTTATTTCGAGTTTTTCCTAATGAATGATTAATGAGATTGATATGTATTTTTGCTACAACATATTCATAGGATTAATATGGTTTTTTCTGGTATGTTGGAATGGAATTTTCATTAGCATTCATGCTCTTTTTCCGCATACACGGTATTACATTTTATTTGTTCTAGTTAGTATTAACCTATTAACTCACCTTATTTTTTATCAGAATCGATGTGTATATTACGATTAATATTATCAGAAGTTGATGGTTTTTTCTAACGAATATATAATAGAATTAATAAGTTTTTACTACAATTTATTAAGGAGATTAAAATGGATTTTGCAGGTACGGTGAACTGGAATTTTTATTAGAATTTGTGCTCTTTTTCCGCGTACACGGCATTATATTTCACTATTTCTAGCTAGTATAAACCTATATTAACTCACCTTATTTTTTATATGGATCGATGTGTATATTACGATCAATTTTATTACAAATCGATGGTTTTTTCTGGCGAATAAAGAATGGAATTGATAAGCATTATTGCTACACTTTATTAGTGAGATCGTAATAGTTTTTCCATGTGTGTTGGACTAGAACTTTCATTAGGATTCATGCTCTTTTCCACTTATACAATATTACCCGCGTAAAAATATAAACTATTGCCAAGATATTGCAGAGATATTGGAAATAGCTATTGCAAACATATTGCCAATACATTGCTGCTTGATAGGAATATATTGGAAATACATTAATAATATAGCGCTAAAGCAACCGACACGGTGGCGGAGTGGCGGAAACGCACCTCATCCGATCACGAAAGTTAAGCAGCACTGAGTGCCGTTGGCACTTGGATGGGTGACACTATTCTTGTGCGGCTTTCGAGATCGGTTAGGTGTTTCTCCACACTTCACAACGTGAGCGGAAGGTGTGGAACATTTGGTTTCGGTGTTTGGGCCTACGCAAGGTGACCTGAACATCTAAACAGAATGTTTCAATACACCGGCCATCTCGTGGAAGGTTTTCCTATAAGGTTTTCCCTTCCTCACGGGCATAACCCCGGGCGAATGCGAGACGGTGGGGACTGGGATGGGAAAAATTGGAATGTTTTCACCCCCACACATAGGTGGTAGGGGTGTCCCTGTAAAAACCCGTTTAATGGGTATACGGGGTGATGAGCAAAGAGAATAAAAAAAAAATATAGCGCTAAAACACACTTACCCAAAGATTCCCAATATGTTGGCAATAGCTGATAAATTATTTATTTATTATTATAGTGATAAATAAGGTTTAAATTTATAACTTAACTTAGCTAGAATCGGGTAAATTAAAAAAAAAATAAAAACAAAAGTTTGCCATCCCCGGGAATTGAACCTTCAATCTTTAGATCTAAATGCTTGCTCTTTACCACTGAACTATTTTGTTATTTTGATTTTCAACAGTTAATTTCAGGCTATAAAGACCAATTGAGAAAACGTTTGATAAATTTTCTAAGTCCAAATTTTATAAATTTAATTTATTTGAATTTAATTTGAATTTAATTTTAATTTGTATTTATAAAGTTTGGACTTAGAAAATTTATCAAACGTTTTCTCAATTGGTATTTATAGCCTGAAATTAACTGTTGAAAATCAAAATAACAAAATAGTTCAGTGGTAAAGAGCAAGCATTTAGATCTAAAGATTGAAGGTTCAATTCCCGGGGATGGCAAACTTTTGTTTTTATTTTTTTTTTAATTTACCCGATTCTAGCTAAGTTAAGTTATAAATTTAAACCTTATTTATCACTATAATAATAAATAAATAATTTATCAACTATTGCCAACATATTGGGAACCTTTGGGTAAGTGTGCTTTAGCGCTATATTAGCAATGTATTTCCAATATATTCCTATCAAGCAGCAATATATTGGTAATATGCTTATTAGTATAAACCGATGAACTCATTCTTCTTAATTTGAATTGATGTGTATGTTACGATTAATTTTATTACACATTGATGGTTTTTTCCAGCGAATATATAGAATTGAAGTTATTAAGTATTTTTGCTACCATTTCTTCATGGGTTTAAATTATTCAGTATAAACCTATCTAAGAACTCTATTTTTTTATTTAAATTAATATGAATGTTACTACCAATTTTATTAAAAATTGACAGTTGTTTCTAACAAATGAATAATTTATTTGATAATAAGCATATTTAGTACAATTTTTGCAAATTTTGCAATTTCCTTTTTGTAAAAAGAAGCGATGGCCGGATGTTGTGAAACCAGGTGAAATGTTAATATGATTTGCTCGTGTAGTACACATGTGTTTAAAATATTGAAGGTTACACATTTCCTTAACAATCGGCGTGATAAATCATAAATAAATATAATATAACAAATTGTTATTTTAAGTAAAAAAGGTAGCGTAATATTTAAAATAACGATAATTAAATATATCGTACAAAAAATTAATTTATTTTTGGTCTTTTGCAAGTATTGCATATTACATAGGGTAACGCTTATTTTTATCGTTAACTGTTTAAATTATATTTTATCTCCAGTTTCGCTCACTGATTAAATTATAAATAATAATGAAAAAGTAATTATAGTTACTTATTTACGCACAATTTTCAGTCAAATTTGAGATTCAAGTGTTAATCTATTTTTAGTTTTTCGCAAGTATTGCATAATATGCATACAGTTACTCTTATTTTAATTTATAACTTTTCAAATTATATCTTTGTCTAAAGCTTTCTTTGTGATTAAATTATAAATATTAATAAGGAATTAATAATTAATTACTCGTTTACGCAGAATTTTCAGTCAAATTTTAATGCCGATTAGAATACGGAAATTTGATGAGCAGAGCCAACGCATATGTATATCTGCTATAGTCCGAATATTGTTGAAAAACATGTTAATTATACGATTGACTGTAAGGTAATGAATCGCTACCTCATAATTTTCTAATCAGCACTAAAAAAGCTTTTATTAAGGAGGTAATACTCTAAAAATTTAAAATGAATTATAAAATCATAGTTTTCAAATATTTAACTATTCAAGTTATATTTACTTACAATTATATACATTGAAAGATTTACCACCTACCATCTCTATCATCCTCTGTATACTGGAAAAATGCACTTTGAACTGGTGTGCAATATACATTGTTGACCAATGAACCAATTTTAATAATAATATCTTTTTTGTATCTAAAACATATCAGTTGCTATTAAAACTATTTAAAATGTGATATTTCTAGATCCTAAATTGTAGAGTAAAATAAATGTAAAAAATTACACAAAATTTCAATAATTTAAAACAGTTGGAAAATTTTCAATTTTCCTTAACACAACAATTTAGGATTTAGAATCGTATTTTGAATAACTTCAGTAGTAAAGGACATGTTTAGCTACAAAAAAGAGATAATAGATCAAAATTGGTTCATTGGTCAAAGGTGTACTTTGCGCTTTAGCTCAAAAAGCATTTTTCCAATGTATGGAGCATTTAGATCAAAATATTTTAGTTATTATAGTACCAAGTAAATATAACTTAGATAGCAAAAATGCACTTATTTATAACAATACTTATAGTCTTAATTTATTTTACCAATTTTCAGTGTATTGGCCCCTTAATGCCACTAAACATTATAATTTATTTACAAAAATATGGTAATAGACACCACATTATGCAACTAATAGATATATCTGAAGCCGCAAACAATATAATATTTTTATATTGAATATATCCTGTAAATTATAATTTTGTATTATACAGGCAACAATCCTAGAAAGTTATTCAATTTGATACACAATACATTTAATCAAAATATAGCCACAAAAAAATTGTTTTTATCTACCAATCTACCAATCAAATTTGATTACCAATAAAAATATAATAATAATATAATATTTAATAATAATATTTAATATATAATATTTAATATATAATATTTTTTTACCAATCAAAGCACACATAAAGAGATAGAGTAATTTGAAAAAATCTCGAAAGCCGTATTTTGTAACATTTGAATAAGACAAAGAGAGCAATATATAATTGGGTGCACGTAATTGTTTGCATAAACCACTATTTAACTCTCTTTATAGTGTACATTAAAATTAATTAATAATTTACAATGTTTACCTTGTACGTATGATACAAACAAAAACTTGGCTTGTGTGTTGTAAAAGAATGCAAGGAAAACCACCTCAAACAAACCCGTATATCACAATATGCAGCAGCTCTGGAAAAAAACAAATCACAATATTTATTTAAAAAATTTTGGATATTTATAGAAAATATTAAACAAAAATTAAAAATCTTACCAATTACTGTAATATTTTCCATATCCTTATTAAGAAAAAGTATTAATATTAACATTAATTAATCTCGTGCCGAAACCCGGAATTGTCTGCATCATGGTGGTCGGTGGAGGACAACGTTGACGTCGACTGTCGCTACAGGTCACTAAGATGCGTTACGACTTACGCGACGTAAGTTATGCCGTTATACGAGCTGTACCGACACTACCAAGACCGCGCGGAGCCGCGCCAGTCTGTGTATTACATGTCCATGGAATTTATTTGTAAATACGAATGAAAGTAACAAATCGTCGCTTCCGAATAAAAAGGTCGCATCTCAGCGGCCGGTTCGAAAAGGACGTATCTCAGCGTCCGGTTAGAAAAGGTCGTATCTCAGCGGCCAGTTAGAAAAGGTCGTACCTCAGCGTCCGGCTAGAAAAGGTCGTATCTCAGTGGCCGGTTGGAGAAGGTCGTATCTCAGCGGCCGGTTAAAGAAGGTCGTATTTCGCGGGCTAAATTTTTTTTCTTAAATTTAAGTTGGCAACATTGACAAAAATCTTGTGGCATTAGATTTAACATGCGAAAAAATTATAAATACTGTACGAACACACATATATTTGTGTATATATATATGTATAACTGTGGGAATACGTTTTAGAGATATTCAGTAGTTCTCTTGAATTTTTCAAAATTTTTCAGGGCCATTATTTTAAGTTACAGAGAGTCAAAATTGACATGTTAGCACTTTTTGCATTCTATGCCCATTTTCATGAATTTGTAGCTCCCAAGGGATGCATTTTTCATTAACAACATAAATATGACTTTTTTTGTCAAATTTATCGTTATAAGGCAACAAATATACATTTCTATTAATATTTCGGGTAATTTTCCCAGATATTTTGACCATAGGTGATCTTAATGATTTAGACCCACTCTGGAAATTTATAGGCAGTTTCTGACAGGCAGTTTTAGACAGTATTAGGTTACCAGAGTCCGGAGCAGAATTGCTGATTTTCACTATTTAAGGTTTAAATGGCTTACAAGAGTGTGACAGCATACATTTATGTATTTAAAAGTATTTTTAATGAAAAGTTCGGAAAATTTTACAAAAAAAGTCATACTTATGTTTTTAGTGAAAAATGCATCCCCTGGGAGCTAAAAATTCATGAAAATGGGCATATAATGCAAAAAAAGTGCTAAAATGTCAACTTTGACTTTCTGTAACTTAAAATAATGGCCCAGAAAAAATCTGAAAAAATTCAGAAGAACTACTGGATACCTCTAAAACATATTCCCACAGTTATAGCAATATTTATTTTTTTCATCTTCGATGTCACAGAGAACCATCCATATATATATATACACAAATATATGTGTGTTCGTACAGTATTTATAATTTATTCGCATGTTAAATCTAATGCAACAAGATTTTTGTCAATGTTGCCAACTTAAATTTAAGAAAAAAAATTTAGCCCGCGAAATACGACCTTCTTTAACCGGCCGCTGAGATACGACCTTCTCCAACCGGCCACTGAGATACGACCTTTTCTAACCGGCCGCTGAGGTACGACCTTTTCAAACCGGCCGCTGAGATACGACCTTTTCTAACCGGACGCTGAGATACGTCCTTTTCGAACCGGCCGCTGAGATACGACCCTTTTATTCGGAAGCGACGACATATAAATATTTCTTCTTTTGTACAAATAAAAATTAGTATCTTTTAGACAAACTTACAAAGGCCAAAATTTGGATAACATATAAACTTTTCTAACTATTATTTTTTACCATTTTTAATTATTTCGTTTAGCTATTATAATTTCCGCATGGATCGGTTTACGTTAGTTCAAAAATTTTTCATAAGGAAATTTTGAAGACTTCACAGATCTTCTTTATAAGAGATAATGTACATATACGACCGCGCTACGCTATGCCGAGCTGTACCGATGTTAAATCGTGAATATGAAAAATTCGACCAAAATTCAAAGTTAAGTATTTACTTTGTAACAAATTAATAAATTAAAAAAGTAATGCTAGCTAAGATTTTCTCTTTTTTAACCTATAATGAAAAATGATTAATTTGTTAAAATAATACTTACAACACTATATACGCGTATTGGATTACAACTATATGTATTAAAGATTATGTTCTGAATAGCTTAAAATTATAATATAATTAGAATGTAATACCTCATATTTATAATAAAGGAAAATAACCTTATAAAAATCAATAT
Source organism: Theocolax elegans (assembly GCA_026168455.1). NCBI lineage: Eukaryota > Metazoa > Arthropoda > Insecta > Hymenoptera > Cerocephalidae > Theocolax > Theocolax elegans. Next base: position 75,744,929 of record CM047425.1, read on the forward strand.
AATTTATAACTGAATTTCATAATTAGAACCAATAAAAATGTTCAAAATATAAAGAGGTTTTAATTATGCTTGTAAATTATAATCAAACTGTAATCGACAAGTATTTTGAACCATGCAAAAATTTCTACCAATCTGAATACAGATTTTTTTATATGAAAAGTATCTTACACTATTATTTTTCATTTCTGGCCCTCACATGTTTTACAGTAATAAATAAATAATATTCTAATGATATTAATTTGTGCAAAATTAATTTCTGCAATACTAATAAACTGGACATTTCTTTTTTATTCTTTTAAATAATAAAATAATACTTGCACCACCGTTGGTTAAACGCTTCGGAGAATAAAATTATCAATAATAACACTCACATTACAAATGGTTGTACAAATGAAGATGACGATTTCTCAGCCAAAATTTAATCATTACGTAACAATTTATATTTAGTCAATTCATAATAATTCATATAATAAGTTTATAATTATATTTTTTAATTATTTAAATCTAATAATAAGTTTGAATAAGATATTATGACGATTTTTAGTCACATTTAGTTAATTCATATATATCATATACAATATTGTTATGTCTCTAATTAATAATAAACTAATTAATAATAAGTTTATTTTTTAATTATTTAATTATGATGGCGATTTCTCAGCCAATATTCAGTCAATTTAGAACAATTAATAATAAGTTTATTTTTGAATTATTTATATCTAAAAATAAGTTTGAATAAATTATGTTGGCGATTTCTCAGCCAATATTCAGTCAATATATAACAATTAATATTAAGTTTATTTTTGAATTATTTATAAGTTCTAAAGATTAATTTAAACAAAAGTTGTTTGTAATGTTTTTTCAAAAAAATCAACTGATTTTGAGATAAATGGCTTTAAAAATAGAAATTTTTCTAAAAAATTGAAAAATTTCCACTTTTCATGGTCAAATAACTCTTAAGCAAATTATTTTTAACACTTAAATTTTTTTTGTATGTTCTGGAAGATGTTTCCAGCCTGTTCTCAAATTTTGGAGTGATTTAAAATTTTCATCGTACCACTTGACGTGAAATAGCCCATATATGTGTATATATATGTATGTATGTATGTGGGTGTGTGTGCGTGCGGCGGAATATTTATATAATATATATATATTTTAAAATTGTTTTTTCAAGAATACATAATATATGTATTTTTTCCGTGCGCAAAAAAAAAGTTGTGAACATAACATGAAAGAATGTGTATTTGTTTACTCATTCTTGATAAAACTCATAAAATTTTTAAACGTATACTCAATAATAATAACGGATCTAAAATTCAATGTAATGCTTTAAATACAGATGCAAAATTGTTTGAAGATGAAATAAATATTAATCAAGTATAACATCCCTGTCAAAAATATACAGCTGTAAAAATAACTGGAAATACAGGTGTAAATCCATGTAATAATACAGCTGTATTGGAGTGGATTTGCCTGGATTTATTAACTGGATTTACAGGTGTAAATCCATGTAATATTAAATGGATTTACAGGTGTAAATCATGTAATATTAAATGGATTTTTTAATTTTACAAATGTTTTTTTATTTAGATTAACATACAACCCTGGTGGAAATACGAACAATTTTTTACCGATAAAATAGGAATTTTTTATACTGTACTACCAATATTCTAGGTATAAAAAATATCTATTTTATTCCTATATGTGTAACGTTTTTTGGTCCCTAAATATAACATTAAATATGGTCTATTGGGATTCGGCATTTTCTACCTATAAAGTAGTTATAAGTTTGATCTTATATTTTTCAGGCTTATAAACTTAAACGTTATTACGTTATAGTCAGAAACAATATTTTATTAATATACAATAGTTTACCTATCTCATAAATTGAGCAATCAGGATTTTTAAAGCATTTTTAAAGAATACAAAAATAATGCAGAAATTAAAAAGTATTTATATATACATAACTCAAAAAAAATTTGAAAAGAATTTCTCTTTCGAAACCTTATTATTATTTTTAATTAACTTATATTTATTTTATATTGTTTTAGTTTATATATTTACACTAATTACATATATTTGACGCAGAAAAACGCTGAAAAAATTTTTGCCCTAACCGGGAATCGAACCCCGCAACGCACGCACCAAACGCAAACGCTCTATCCACTAAGCTAACGCAACGCTTACATATGCAAATGTTTGGAACTTGTATATACAGATCATCCATGTATTAATATCTTAATAATTGTTATTTATTCTTTGATCTATATATATATATAAGATGTTAGGCAGTAATTAACTAATTATAATAGTGATGGTCTTAACGATATCTACCAAAGAGATATCTTCTTCATTTTTTCTATATTATTATAATTTCTTAAAAGCATATGAATACTTTTATAATACTTATTTATACCGTAAAACATAATATATTATTTTGCTACTATATGTAAAAGGGCATTCTTCTAATATAAATTTATTTAAAATAAATAAATAAATAATACTATTTTAAATTCAAACTATTTATTTAAAAATAATATAGAAAGTTTCTAGGTATTTAATAGTTCTATTTTCAAGCTATTATTTATACCTAGTTTCTACCTATTAAAAATAGTGTTTGTATATATAAGAAAAAATTTTAACAATTTATTTAAGTAAATAATTATACATTAAATGTATATTGACAATACATATTTTTAATTTTTTGAACTTTAAAAATTAAATTTTAGGTTATTTTTACAAATATTTTTTATAGCTTTTTTATAGATATAAAAACGAGTGCTAAATTTAATAGCATATTTTGTGTCTATTTTTTGGCTATTTAATATAGTATAATTATTTTATACCAATAAAATAGGTATTTAATCGACATTTTCTACAAAATATTATGATTTCTATATTTTATACCTATAAACTACTTTGGCGACTATAAAATATTTTTGAATTTCCACCAGGGAACCTTTGATCGATTTTAAACGCAATTTAAAGCTATATTATTATTAAAAAAGTGCCCCATTCGATGAATTATATTTTTATATATATTTTAATTATTTATAGGTGTATTTAAAGCTGTATTTTAACAGGGATTTTTAGTTGAATAACTCATTCGTGCTTCTTAATGTATTTATACGGCTATATACACGTATTTGTTCAGTTATGTCAAAAATATACAGCTGTAAAAATAACTGGAAAAACGATTGTAAATCAATGTAATACATTTTTGAGTAGACATATATAAAAATTTTTTATTTAAAAGTAATTACGTAACTTATAACTTATATCCCTATCAGCACACAATGTCTTAAAAACGTTTAAATTACGTTGCGGCTAAAACCTTTAAACGTTAGAATTTAATACTTGAAAAACGTTTGAAGTACGTTTAAATTTGGATAAAATGTCCTCTTTAATTTTACGAAAGTAATATTTTTTAACGTATTTCAAACGTATTTTTAACGTTGGATAAACAAAATTATCCGATGTATATTATTATGGAGCATGCGCAGTTGTTACTTATCAATTATAGCTATGCGCAATTGTCATTTTTGCACATATAAATGATTTATATTTATAAATAAATATAAAAATAGCATTTGCGCATAGCTACAATTGATAAGTAACAACTGCGCATGCTCCATAATAATATACATCGGATAATTTTGTTTATCCAACGTTAAAAATACGTTTGAAATACGTTAAAAAATATTACTTTCGTAAAATTAAAGAGGACATTTTAACCAAATTTAAACGTACTTCAAACGTTTTTCAAGTATTAAATTCTAACGTTTAAAGGTTTTAGCCGCAACGTAATTTAAACGTTTTTAAGACATTGTGTGCTGATAGGGATGCACTTATAAAGTTTCTTAAGTGTGTTCCTTTTGACGAATAAAAAAAAATTTGGAACAAAAGTTATCTTTAATTCTTATTCCCTTCTTTTTTTTACTTACACAATAGCTTAATTTTTTTTTATTAAGAATTAACTAAGTAAATATCCGATAAAAGAAATTTCTGCAATAGAAAGTATTGAAATCAAAACACCTTCCAAGAAGGTGTCAATATTCGCAAGTATTTTATTCCAATCACACTTTTTAAATTGCAATCTATTAAATAAATATCTTTAATTCTTTTTCCCATATTTTTTCTACTTATGCAATAGGTTAAAAATTTTTATTTAAAAGTAATTACGTAACTTATAACTTATATGCACTTATAAAGTTTCTTAAGTGTGTTCCTTTTGACGAATAAAAATTTGGAACAAAAGGGTCAGTAATAAAAACCAACTAGAAATTAAAGACTCATCATTTTCTACCTATTGTTCCCTAGTAGAAATGGAAACGATTTTTAAAGTAGAAACAAGGCATTTCTAAAAGATCCATAGAAAATGGCTAGTTATGACCTAAAACATAGCTATTTCTAACCTCAAACCATTTAAAATCGCCATATTTCTACTAGGGTTATTTTAATTGGACATGTTATATATTTTTCCATATATATTTTTCAATAAGTAGTTTTTGCAATAGAAAGTATTGAAATCAAAGCGGTATAATCGACAAGTATTTTTTACCATACCATAAATTTGTATTTCAATTAAACATTTTTATTTTTATGTGTTACATAAACTCCGCAAAAAGTTTCTACAATTGAAAGTACTGAAATCAAAATGGAATCGCCAAGTATTGTATCTACGCATCAATGTCTGGGAAGAAATTAAAAAATTTTTCGTCGTTTAAATTTGTTGAAACATCTCTAACTTGTTTCAGGGAGTTCACATTTGAACCGTGATGATTATTTGTCAAATCCTCATTATTGCCAAGAAATATATTTATTATGTCAAAATCTTCATCCATTTTCATAGTTGGAGAAATAAGTAAACAATTTTATAATATATTTATTTACATAAAATTAACTGCTTCAAAACTAATAAAACAGAAATTTATTTATCTCATTTTATTGCTTTTAAATAAAATAATACTTGCACCACCGTTGGTTAAGTCTACTGATATATCTAGTGCTTTAATACAATATGTATTTATGAACGCAAAATTTGATGTATAGTCAAGATAAAAAATAATTAGGGAATGCGAAATTTGATCGAGAATATATTTAAAATGCAATAATATAAAAATAATGAAAAAATAATATTTGAGAGGTTATAAATTAGCTGTCTTTTAATTCAATTTGAAAATATGTATTCATTTTTGATGTGTTAATTAATGTATTAATGCCTGTATCTATGTACAGACCTTGGAAAGTCTTGGAAGGTGTTTTGATTTCAATACTTTCTATTGCAGAAATTTCTTTTATCGGATATTTACTTAGTTAATTCTTAATAAAAAAAAATTAAGCTATTGTGTAAGTAAAAAAAAGAAGGGAATAAGAATTAAAGATAACTTTTGTTCCAAATTTTTTTTTATTCGTCAAAAGGAACACACTTAAGAAACTTTATAAGTGCATATAAATTATAAGTTACGTAATTACTTTTAAATAAAAAATTTTTATATATGTCTACTCAAAAATGTATTACATTGATTTACAATCGTTTTTCCAGTTATTTTTACAGCTGTATATTTTTGACATAACTGAACAAATACGTGTATATAGCCGTATAAATACATTAAGAAGCACGAATGAGTTATTCAACTAAAAATCCCTGTTAAAATACAGCTTTAAATACACCTATAAATAATTAAAATATATATAAAAATATAATTCATCGAATGGGGCACTTTTTTAATAATAATATAGCTTTAAATTGCGTTTAAAATCGATCAAAGGTTATCCCTGGTGGAAATTCAAAAATATTTTATAGTCGCCAAAGTAGTTTATAGGTATAAAATATAGAAATCATAATATTTTGTAGAAAATGTCGATTAAATACCTATTTTATTGGTATAAAATAATTATACTATATTAAATAGCCAAAAAATAGACACAAAATATGCTATTAAATTTAGCACTCGTTTTTATATCTATAAAAAAGCTATAAAAAATATTTGTAAAAATAACCTAAAATTTAATTTTTAAAGTTCAAAAAATTAAAAATATGTATTGTCAATATACATTTAATGTATAATTATTTACTTAAATAAATTGTTAAAATTTTTTCTTATATATACAAACACTATTTTTAATAGGTAGAAACTAGGTATAAATAATAGCTTGAAAATAGAACTATTAAATACCTAGAAACTTTCTATATTATTTTTAAATAAATAGTTTGAATTTAAAATAGTATTATTTATTTATTTATTTTAAATAAATTTATATTAGAAGAATGCCCTTTTACATATAGTAGCAAAATAATATATTATGTTTTACGGTATAAATAAGTATTATAAAAGTATTCATATGCTTTTAAGAAATTATAATAATATAGAAAAAATGAAGAAGATATCTCTTTGGTAGATATCGTTAAGACCATCACTATTATAATTAGTTAATTACTGCCTAACATCTTATATATATATATATAGATCAAAGAATAAATAACAATTATTAAGATATTAATACATGGATGATCTGTATATACAAGTTCCAAACATTTGCATATGTAAGCGTTGCGTTAGCTTAGTGGATAGAGCGTTTGCGTTTGGTGCGTGCGTTGCGGGGTTCGATTCCCGGTTAGGGCAAAAATTTTTTCAGCGTTTTTCTGCGTCAAATATATGTAATTAGTGTAAATATATAAACTAAAACAATATAAAAATAAATATAAGTTAATTAAAAATAATAATAACGTTTCGAAAGAGAAATTCTTTTCAAATTTTTTTTGAGTTATGTATATATAAATACTTTTTAATTTCTGCATTATTTTTGTATTCTTTAAAGATGCTTTAAAAATCCTGATTGCTCAATTTATGAGATAGGTAAACTATTGTATATTAATAAAATATTGTTTCTGACTATAACGTAATAACGTTTAAGTAATTTATAAGCCTGAAAAATATAAGATCAAACTTATAACTACTTTATAGGTAGAAAATGCCGAATCCCAATAGACCATATTTAATGTTATATTTAGGGACCAAAAAACGTTACACATATAGGAATAAAATAGATATTTTTTATACCTAGAATATTGGTAGTACAGTATAAAAAATTCCTATTTTATCGGTAAAAAATTGTTCGTATTTCCACCAGTGATATGTTAATCTAAATAAAAAAACATTTGTAAAATTAAAAAATCCATTTAATATTACATGATTTACACCTGTAAATCCATTTAATATTACATGGATTTACACCTGTAAATCCAGTTAATAAATCCAGGCAAATCCACTCCAATACAGCTGTATTATTACATGGATTTACACCTGTATTTCCAGTTATTTTTACAGCTGTATATTTTTGACAGGGATACACTTTTCCAAATATCCATATGATATATACAATGGGTTAAAAATTAAATATATTAATTATTGCATGTTTAAGATAATTCTATTACAAACAATTAAATATATTAATTATTGCACTTTTAAGATAATTCTATTTTTATACTTATTTATATTTTAATTACACCTTTTTATAAGTAATTTATACTCCATAATAGTTTTCTGCAATTGAAAGTACTCAAATCAAAAACACCTTTCAAATAGGTGTCAAAACTTGCAAGTATATGTGTTATTCTAATCAAACTTTGAAAATTGTTATCTGATAAATAAAATTGTTATCTGTCTGATAAATTTTAAAGTATAAGATAAAAATATTTTTGATTCTAATTCCCATATTTTCTCTACTTATTTATATTTTTATTACACCTTTTTATAAGTAATTTATACTCCATAATAGTTTTCTGCAATTGAAAGTACTCAAATCAAAAACACCTTTCAAATAGGTGTCAAAACCCGCAAGTATATGTGTTATTCTAATCAAACTTTGAAAATTGTTATCTGATAAATAAAATTGTTATCTGTCTGATAAATTTTAAAGTATAAGATAAAAATATTTTTGATTTTAATTCCCATATTTTCTCTACTTATTTATATTTTTATTACACCTTTTCTATATCTAACTTACCTATATTCCATAATATTTTTCTGCAATTGAAAGTATTCAATTCGAAAACACCTTCCAAGAAGGTGTCAAAACCCGCAAGTATTGTGCTATTCTAATCAAACTTTGAAATTTGTTATCTGATAAATAAATTCTGCAATTCAATCTGACATTGTTATCTGATAAATAAATAATTTTAATTTCAAACTACCTTATTTTATCTATTTCTTTGAATTTTAATGAAACATTTTTATAAATATTACGAAAATTTCGTATAAAAAATTTCTGCAATTGAAAGAATTGAAATCAATTAACTAAATGTGACTAAAAATCGTCATAATATTTTATTCAAACTTATTATTAGATTTAAATAATTAAAAAATATAATTATAAACTTATTATATGAATTATTATGAATTGACTAAATATAAATTGTTACGTAATGATTAAATTTTGGCTGAGAAATCGTCATCTTCATTTGTACAACCATTTGTAATGTGAGTGTTATTATTGATAATTTTATTCTCCGAAGCGTTTAACCAACGGTGGTGCAAGTATTATTTTATTATTTAAAAGAATAAAAAAGAAATGTCCATTTTATTAGTATTGCAGAAATTAATTTTGCACAAATTAATATCATTAGAATATTATTTATTTATTACTGTAAAACATGTGAGGGCCAGAAATGAAAAATAATAGTGTAAGATACTTTTCATATAAAAAAATCTGTATTCAGATTGGTAGAAATTTTTGCATGGTTCAAAATACTTGTCGATTACAGTTTGATTTCAGTGCTTTCAATTGCAGAAACTTTTTACGAAGTTTAAGTAATATATATAAAAATGTTTATATAAAATATAAATTTATGGTACGATTCAAAATACTTGTCGATTTCAGTTTGATTTCAATTCTTTCAATTGCAGAAATTTTTTATACGAAATTTTCGTAATATTTATAAAAATGTTTCATTAAAATTCAAAGAAATAGATAAAATAAGGTAGTTAGAAATTAAAATTATTTATTTATCAGATAACAATGTCAGATTGAATTGCAGAATTTATTTATCAGATAACAATTTTCAAAGTTTGATTAGAATAGCACAATACTTGCGGGTTTTGACACCTTCTTGGAAGGTGTTTTCGAATTGAATACTTTCAATTGCAGAAAAATATTATGGGATATAAGTTAGATATAGAAAAGGTGTAATAAAAATATAAATAAGTAGAGAAAATATGGGAATTAGAATCAAAAATATTTTTATCTTATACTTTAAAATTTATCAGACAGATAACAATTTTATTTATCAGATAACAGTTTTCAAAGTTTGATTAGAATAACACATATACTTGCAAGTTTTGACACCTATTTGAAAGGTGTTTTTGATTTGAGTACTTTCAATTGCAGAAAACTATTATGGAGTATAAATTACTTATAAAAAGGTGTAATAAAAATATAAATAAGTAGAGAAAATATGGGAATTAGAATCAAAAATATTTTTATCTTATACTTTAAAATTTATCAGACAGATAACAATTTTATTTATCAGATAACAGTTTTCAAAGTTTGATTAGAATAACACATATACTTGCAAGTTTTGACACCTATTTGAAAGGTGTTTTTGATTTGAGTACTTTCAATTGCAGAAAACTATTATGGAGTATAAATTACTTATAAAAAGGTGTAATTAAAATATAAATAAGTATAAAAATAGAATTATCTTAAAAGTGCAATAATTAATATATTTAATTGTTTGTAATAGAATTATCTTAAACATGCAATAATTAATATATTTAATTTTTAACCCATTGTATATATCATATGGATATTTGGAAAAGTGTATGTTATACTTGATTAATATTTATTTCATCTTCAAACAATTTTGCATCTGTATTTAAAGCATTACATTGAATTTTAGATCCGTTATTATTATTGAGTATACGTTTAAAAATTTTATGAGTTTTATCAAGAATGAGTAAACAAATACACATTCTTTCATGTTATGTTCACAACTTTTTTTTTGCGCACGGAAAAAATACATATATTATGTATTCTTGAAAAAACAATTTTAAAATATATATATATTATATAAATATTCCGCTGCACGCACACACACCCACATACATACATACATATATATACACATATATGGGCTATTTCACGTCAAGTGGTACGATGAAAATTTTAAATCACTCCAAAATTTGAGAACAGGCTGGAAACATCTTCCAGAACATACAAAAAAAATTTAAGTGTTAAAAATAATTTGCTTAAGAGTTATTTGACCATGAAAAGTGGAAATTTTTCAATTTTTTAGAAAAATTTCTATTTTTAAAGCCATTTATCTCAAAATCAGTTGATTTTTTTGAAAAAACATTACAAACAACTTTTGTTTAAATTAATCTTTAGAACTTATCTATCCCTGGTTACATTTCTTAATTTTAAAATCTCGAAGAGATAGGGCACTTGGAAATATTGAATATCAAAAAAAAGGCTACTACACCATAATCAATTTTAATCTAACACCTCTCAAAAGTTCACAATTTTCGCGAGCTTTCGAATGGCTTGGGTTAGATTATTGGCCAAGACCGCTGGTGTAACTTATGCCTCATAGACCTCATAAAATCACTAATTTTCACGAATTTTAGGACATAACTTACACCAAAGGTGTAATATATATATATAAATATGTGGTAATGAACAATTAACTTACCAAAAATAGTAAAGTGCATAAACTTAATTGTAGCATTTAGTAAAAACCTATTAAAATTTTAGATTATTTTAAACGGATCTAAATAGAACTATACCTCCTAAGATTAATTTATTTAAGTCATCGCCAAGAGTTCTATATGTCATTAATATTTTGTACTTTTAGAGTAATAAAACTTTCTACTTAATTAAATTAATTTTTGTATCAGTTTTAAAAAATTATTTATATCATTTTAGTGGTATATAAATAAAAACCAGTTTCTTCCATTTCTCCCGTAATTCGTAATTTGCACCCTCTTTCAAAATTTGCGTTTTAATCCATAATTATATCCAATTAGTTTTTCCTTTAGTTACAGACCCCATATATTTATTTTAATTATTATAAACAAAGGCATTCCTTAAATAACCTTTTGTTTCTAATAAATACATACTTGTTACTACTAAAATAATAATTTTCGAAAAACTTTTGAAATGTAATTCGTATTTTATATTGCCACTGTTAAAATTTGAATTTTCTTTTGCCATTACTGTTTATAATAGAATTATCTTAAAAATGCAATAATTAATGTATTTAATTTTTAATTTATTGTATATTTCACATATAGATATTTGAAAAGTGTATGTTATACTTGATTAATATTTATTTTATCTTCGAAAAATTGTGCATATATTTAAAAACATTACATTAAATTTTAGGTCCGTTTTTATTTTATGAGTTTTATCAGGAATAAGTAAACTAATACACATTCTTTCAAGTTATATTCACAACTTTTTCTTGCGCACGGAAAAAATACATATATTATCTATTCTTGAAAAAACAAGTAACACAAACGCACACATTCTTAGATACGGCGGCGGCGGCGGCGGCGAAATATTTATATATTATAGAGATATATATATATCTCTTTGCGGCCACTTCTCAAACAACTTGCTAACAGTTTTTACCTCTGTAGGCGTTCTCTCACGGGATGGAAAAAATTTCGTCTCTTTCTATCTTTCGCATCTCCTATGACGCTATCTCTTTTTGTTGCCATCAAATGAAAAAGAAAGTGGAAATAGCAAAAATTCGAGAATCGGAATTCAGCAAGCAACTTTAATAACATCGAATTTCTCCACTATGCACTTATGAATTCAAACCGGATTTATTGTAAAGTGAAAACTGATATAAAAAATAGATGTGAGATTTGTAATTGCATAAATAGATAGTATAATTTTAAATGTACGAAAATATAAAAAATCTGAGGGGTTAGTTAGCTGTATAATAAGGGCTTACGCGCCTGCATACTTGCGTGCAGGCGCTATCGCGCCTTTTGATATCGACCGGTAAATATATATTGGTTGGTAAAACGCAATATTATCCAATAAAACGTATTCTACAAGTTAAAAAATGTATAACTGAATTTACATATAAAATCCCATTTTATAGACATTGACTTAACATGATGTGAACATATAAATTTCTTAAACATTTCATAAGCTATTTCTTATATAAACCGAACAATTTTAAACTTGAACAATTTAGTGTTTGTTTATTTAAACTTGTATTTACGTATGTAATACCAAATATCTGTGCGTCAGAAAAACCAAATAATGTACGAAATCATATAACTAGTTTTTGCTTATAAAATACAATGAAATTATATTTAAATCAGATGTCAATAAATTCCTTGTTATCGATTTTTGTAGTAAACAAAATTTTGTTTAAGTTTTTTCTTGTAAAATCCCAAGAATTTGCAACTAGAAACATTGTATTGTTTCTGAACAAAATTTCTACTGATTTTACTTATACGGTCTCATGTAATATTAATAAGGAAAATCCAACAAAATACTATATCTTACAATAACTATAATGTTCCAATAATTAATATGCCAGAAAAAACCTTTATCTTCTACCAACATCAGTTTCTTCAAAATTCACATATTTACTTATAAAATGAGTCAATGTAATTTCTGATGCCTACCAATAAAAAAAATAAACTTATAAAAACCAATATAACTCATAACTGTATTTCACAATTAGAACCAATCAAAATTTTCTAAATAATAAGTGGTTTTAAGTTCGTTTGTAAAATACGATGTAATCCGATAAAAGAATCTACGCTAGTAAATTACAGTATCAACCAACGAAATTTGTAAAGAATTTTCATTGGATTTTATTGGTTACTTTCAACCGGGGCATCACCAGGAACAGTGTTCTCTTCGTAACAAGCAGCCTCGTTGCATTCGCACGGCTGTGAGCGCTCACTGCACAATGCGCACGGGACGACGACGGCCGATGGACGACTCGACGCGAGAAGCTACGCAGGCATGTCAGGCCCGACCAGCAAAGCAGCGAACGAGCCGGAACTCAAGAGAGCTCATCGGAATGCCATCGTGGCAACACTATCATGACTGTATCCTTCGATTTCGAAACAGTTGTGTGTGTGTGCGTGTGTAAGAGCCGCATCGACCAACAAATCCTAGAGACGATATTCATAGAGCATAGGTGGGTGCAAGCCCTTGCACCGGGTACTCCGCAGTCTTTCTTCGTTTTCGTAAGTGTGCCTTTCCTCGCTTCCCCATCTTCCCTTTTTCCCCTCGCGCAGCAAACCACCGGAGCTCGCACGGAATCGAGCATTTTATTATAAATTCGCCACGATCGTACCAACGATCGTACAAGTTTTCTGTGTTAGACGTTTGTGTTAATAAAGTGAAGCATTTGTTGTGCAGTAAGTGGGCGTTGATTCTTGAATTTTCAATAATCCACCAATTACTAATTATATAATATTTTTAATAACTAATGGAACAAAGTTTATTATTTACGTAAATGACTGTAAATTTTTGTTTTAACCCTATCCTATATTCTTAATCCTTTTAAAACTCATAATATATATTAAGAGCGTCAAACTGCATGAGTGCGATCTGGAAGAGAGTCTTATTATAACACTCCAACGAAAGGGCGAATATTTAAGGATATGGGTAGAGAAAGAGTAAGTAAGTAAGAGAGAATAGAGGGTATATGGGGGTGTATACCACCATGTATCTACTTAATCTGTTGTAACTTACAAATATTGCCCGTAAATACGTCAAAATTGAATGCCACTATTTTCCTTGTTGGAGAATCAATATAATATAGTATGTTGTCGTCAATGTTCCAAGCTAATCCATTACTGATAGAAACAGGAAACAATTTTTTTTCCACTAGAAGATATTCATCTATTTTATAAAATGATCCCCTATTCGGTAATACTTCTGATCCATTCTCCGGTCCCATTGTTCCTGCCAGAATACATAAAAATTAATATTTATCATTATATATGTACTAATTCAAATTCTTCTAAAAAAAAAGTAGAGTAATATTATTAAGAATATATCTATGTAAACTCGCTATACTAAATCGAATGTAGTTCAAGCAACTTAAAGTCTGAAATTAAAATATTTTTGTTAAGGGGATGCCGTACCCGACAAAACGTTGTTGTGCAGGTCCCCGCGTTCTGTTTTATCGATACCCTATATAAAATTAACTTAACAGAAAACATCTGTAGTGCTCTCTGTATTATACACTAATACATATTTAATTCGATGCCCACAGATAGCGCTAATAAGCGTTAATGCAATATAAGCTATAGAACACAACGCTAGTAAAAGTAATTACAAAATTGATTGTAAAAAAAGTATTAAATTACTGCAAAAGTAAATGTATAGTTTACTGGAAAACTTATAAGTATGTAATTTAATTAAATATGTAACCATTTCATTGATTATAATTGCATTGTCATAAAGTTTTACCTTTCTACAAGTTTTTTAATTTTAGTTTATTTCTACTGTATTACTGTAACACATGCACAAAAATCGCGTTTTCGCGCCCTAAAAATAGGGACTAAAGTAGTCCTTTTGCGCCGATAAAGAAAATGCCCGCTAAACCTCAAGGAGCGGTCGTTTTTTTTCAGCAGTGGGCATTTTCTTTATAGACCCCTTTTTGCGTCCCCTGCGTAGATTTAGACTTTTACTTAGTCGTATACAAACACACGCACGCTCACGTGCATGTACATACACGCACTCACACGCACACGCACACTTACACATACTTACCCACATACATATATATATATATATATATATATGGCTGGTTCTCTGTGACATCGAAGATGAAAAAAATAAATATTGCTATAACTGTGGGAATATGTTTTAGAGGTATGCAGTAGTTCTCCTGAATTTTTTCAGATTTTTTCGGGGCCATTATTTTAAGTTACAGAGAGTCAAAGTTGACATTTTAGCACTTTTTTGCATTATATGCCCATATGACTTCTTTTGTAAAATTTACTGAACTTTTCACTAAAAATACTTTTGAAGATATAAATGTATGCTGTCACACTCTTGTAAGTCATTTAAACCTTAAATATTGAAAATCAGCAATTCTGCTCCGGACTCTGATAACCTAATAATGTCTAAAAGATGTCTTTTTATAGTCAGAAACTGCTTATAAATTTCCAGAGTGGGTCTAAATCATTAAGATCACTTATGGTCAAAATATCTGGGAAAAGTGCCCGAAATATTGATAGAAATGTATATTTGTTGCCTTATAACGATGAAACTGTTATCATGATCATTGCAAAAAAATTTATGCACTCACCTTGGAGTGATAGAAAACTATGTCCACCTGTTTCAGTATCCATCTAATCCCCTGTAAGCTGCTAAAAATACAAATATTATTTGTGACAAGGTGGATTTAATCCACTTGTCATAAATGCCAGCATTACCGACACCGCGAGGTGGCGCGGTATCGGTAGCATATAAGAGCAATAAGAAGCGCTACGACCAGTTCGGGCGTAGCGCAGTGGTTAGCGTAAACGCCTTCGTATCCGAAGGGGCTCGGGTTCAAGACCCGACGCCCGCTTCATTTTTTATTCAGCACTTAAAAGTCTCATGCCACATCTTATACAATTATAAAAAATTAATTTTTAAACATTTATAATACTGGATTTTTAGTTTATAACCCTTACAAAAATTATAATACTAATCTGAAGGATTACTATAAATATACAAACATCATTATTACAATAACTGAATATACGTATTTAATACAAAAAATATGTAAACAAATCAAATCTGAGATTATAATGAGTAATATGATTACTTAACAGTGACAAGTTTGTGAAATCCAAACAATGTATTGCTGAATAATAATAATAATGTTGATACTTTTATAGTAATCTTTCAGATTAGTATCATAATTCTAATGTGGTTGTAAAATTGAAAATCCAGCATTATAAATATTTAAAAATTAATTTTTTATATTTGTATAATAATATTTGTATTTTTAGCAGCTTACAGGGGATTAGATGGATACTGAAACAAGTGGATATAGTTTTCTATCACTCCAAGGTGAGTGCATAAATTTTTTTGCAATGATCATGATAATAGTTTCATCGTTATAATGTAACGGGCTTATTTTTATCCCTTTACATAAAAATACATTTATTTTTATCAGGACCGAAATAAATGTATGCAGTGAAAACGTCTGGGGTAGATTAGAAACAAATCCAGTGTTTCTTCTCATCCCAGAACGATTTCTGGATATTTTAATGGAATAAGAGGTTGGGTAGAAGTTCGAACGAATCCAGCGTTCGGCCTCGCCCAACAAACTCTTTGGTGAATATATTATGTGAAAAAATCAGGTAGATGTTGGAATAAATCCAGTATTCCACATCATCTGATTAATTTTCTATGGAAAAAAGGAAAAATAATTCGGATAGAATAAAAAGCGAATCTAGCGCTCCTTTTCGTCCGAATATATTCTAAGGAATTGGCTTTAAAGGATAAAAAGACTTGGGTAAAGATTGGAATGATTCCAGCATTCCATCTTGTCCAAGTACCTTTTAAATGAACATCACACCTCTAGCTGTTTGATTAAACTTACAAAATTTATTTATTTCTAGAATTGGCGAGGAGGGTGCTTCCTTCCTCGCCTTACAGCTCGAGGCGAATGCTGAATTCGACAGCGAGACGGCCGGTTTTGTACCTTTGGTTAGAGGTGGGGACTGCTCTCCCACCTTCTTCACACCTACAGCTGGAGTTTTCGGTTTCCCTCTCTTCTCATTATCTTCTTTGTTGTTTCATATAATTTTGGCACAGGGTCGTCAACCTTTCTGTCTTTATATTAATTTACATTAGTTTTCAAAATCTGAATCTTATACTAATATAATAATTAACAAACGTGAAAAACAATCTTAATTTTAATTTGAATTCATTTTACTTTAATTTATTGATCAAATACTTATTTATTTTTTATCACTTTTCTCTCATATATTTTTTATATATATATCATGTATAATTATATATTATAATATTATAATATACTGTATAATTTCAAATTTTATTATTATTAACTATAAACAATATAAATTTGCAACTTAGTTAATTTTAGTCGTATTTCAATTTCAGAATATGTATATTTTGCAAAATAAAAAAATCTTTAAATAAAATTATAAATTTTATTAATTTTGATTTATTAATTATTTAAATAAATTAATTTAAATAATTAAAAAAATCTTCCGAGAGTCGGGCTTGAACCCGGACCTCTTGCGTGGCGCGATTATACTCTATCGCTTGAGCTAATACGCTATGTGACTGGAGCCTAACCATACATATATATATATATATATATGGTTATGCCCGTCACAATAAGGCAACAAATATACATTTCTATTAATATTTCGGGCACTTTTCCCAGATATTTTGACCATAAGTGATCTTAATGATTTAGACCCACTCTGGAAATTTATAAGCAGTTTCTGACTATAAAAAGACATCTTTTAGACAGTATTAGGTTATCAGAGTCCGGAGCAGAATTGCTGTTTTTCACTATTTAAGGTTTAAATGTCTTACAAGAGTGTGACAGCACTCACAATATACTATTATACTTTATGGTAACGAGTACTGTACGTACACTTTATACGGTAACGTATACTGTATATACACTTTATGGTAACGTATACTGTACGTACACTTTATGGTAACGTATACTGCACGTACTCTTTATGGTTACGAAATGTCAGTCGGTATTGTACTTTTCAATTTTCACTTTGATTTGTACTACAATTTATTTGTAAATTTTGAATTATAATTAATTATAACTAAAGTAAGGTAGAAGACCCAGTAATTGGACATGTCCTAGTTGTTGGACAGAATCATTAATATCTATTATATAAAAATATGGAGGAAACAAATTCGACTATGAATACTGATTTAATTAAGTAACTTTTGGTTTTGCATAGTTTTTTTTCGTCTAGAAACAATTTTCTTAAAATAAATACTAAATTTTGGTGTCCAATTACTACATCATTTCGGTAAGGTTAAGTGTCCAATCACTGGGTCTTTTACCTTAATGCATATCCACCTACGAAAATTATAATTTTCTTATCCGTGTTACAGTATTATGATTTTTAATGCACTTAAAAATGATTATTATTGTATAGTTAAATTTTTAAAGAGGGAACCGTCGTCTGCTAGTTCCTAATAACCTCAATCGAGATATGGCTATCCATGCAAAATTGTTTTCTATATACATTTTGAAACGATCACGCTGGGGATTAGGGTGTGGAGACAAAGGTGAAATAAACGATTGATAAATATAGTAATAATTTCTTATTATAATAAATAAAAGGTTTTGGGTGCCAGCCGCGTATATACGCGGTGAATGTATAGTACGAATGCTCAGCTGCGTACGAGCTGCAGTCGTTTGCTACGTGAGGGGTAAAGGATGCGAGGGTGGGGGGGGGGGAGTTATGGGAAGCACACTTACGAAAGAAGGAATGCATGCACTGCACCTGCTACGAAGGTGTGCACATCGCTTGTCTGTATGGAGAAGCATCTCCTGGGTTACCGCTCGAAATGCTGCTTTCCTCACACAAACGTACACACACACACACACACACACGAGATAATCCGCAATGGGAAAATTCCGGATGATAGCGATCGTATTACGTCAATGTTTTCGCGATGGCGCACTGAAGAGCTCTCACGAGCTTCGACTCGTTCGCTGCTTCGCTGGTCGGGGCCGAAGTACGCGCGCAGTTTCTCGCATCAAGTCGTTCGTTGACCGCCGTTGTCCTACGCGCATCGTACAATGAGTCTTCGCGGCCGTGTGGATACGTCGAGGACGGCTTCCCGTAATGGCTGCTGCTTGATGCAGTGTTACCAGATAGATGTATTTTTTCTGTGTTGCCCTCACACAGTATGACCTCATTTACATTAGATAATAGAGGACATAAAAACCTTAAATGGTAACCCTGGCTTGATGCGAGGAGAACGTTGTTTCTGGTGATGCTGTAGTCGAGGTAACTATTTTACATCGTCCCGTATTATCTTGCTTATCGGCTAATTAGTTACTCTCTCTCTCCCTTTCTTTCTCGCTCTCGCTCTAACAACGCTCGATCAGCTGCAGAGTTGCAAAATCTTTATTTAGAATGGACTACGAATAATAGATAAAATTTTATTTTTTATTTACATGGGCTACGAGTAATAGATAAAATTTATTTATGACAAAAAATAGTGCATAATAAATAATAATAATTTATCTACTATTAGATTAAAATTCATCATGTCCACCGTCCATCTGATCAAAATTGAAAATCCTTTTTTATTAATTTTTATACACATGCGCATTCCCATACATGTCCACACATACAGTATACCCCCTCGCTCCTCTAAACACATGTGTCCATGAACTGACATTTGCATTTTTTTAATGTATTTATTAAATACATTTATATGAACTAACTTCATATTTATTAACTTCATATTTATTTTTTTTAACTTCATTAGTTATTTATGATTTATGTTGTATTAACATTAATAAAAAAATTTTGAATGCACTCAGATGCACTTGCAGGTGCATTTGTATGCACTTTATAAACATTTTTTTATTAATCATTTTCTTGTTTTAAACATTGATAAAAAAACTTTGGATATTATTAGATTAATTTTCTTCTTGGCCGGCGTGGCGTTGCATGGGTGGATGCTTCAAGGTCTAATTCGTTGTATATGTTACATTTTGATGAGAATTACATTTCAAGAGTTTTTAGAGGCTAATTCTGAATATAAAGTTAATTTTCTTCTTGGTCGGCGCGGTGTAGCAGCGCATCTCCAACGTACAATTTATCCAACCTACAATACACATGTGTTTAGAGGAGCGAGGGGTGTGTACTGTAGATGTGGACATGTATGGGAATGCGCATGTGTATAAAAATTAATAAAAAAGGATTTTCAATTTTGGTCCGACGAACGTCGGACATGCTGAATTTTAATCTAAAAGTAGATAGATTATTATTATTTATTATGTATTATTTATTGTTATAAATAAAATTTTATCTATTATTCGTAGCCCATGTAAATTATAAATAAAATTTTATTTATTATTCGTAGCCCATGTAAATCAAAAATAAAATTTTATCTATGATTTAAATACGATTTGGATTGTTTTTTTTATCTAGATATTTGCAACCCTGATCAGCTATGCGCGTCGGGCCAGCTGCTGCAGAGCATCGAGATTGTATAATTTCTGCGAAGACTACATACTGCTTCTAAAGGTAATAACTGACTCCTGAGGGAGTGTTTATTGTATTAATATATCTAGTATTCGAATGTCATGATTACCACAACCTCACCTACCAATCCTTTCCTTGCATGTAGCTGCAGTACCTTTGTACAGCTACATGCTTCCTTGTGTCCTTCTAATTAAGACAACGTCTAATTAACTATGCTGCTAGAGATTTGCTGTTAGATGATTCTAGTGATTCCTTGTACGTCTCCTGGAGGCAGTACGATGCCGTGAGGTGCCTCTCTTGATCATCGATATACTTTCCTCGTGAGCTACGATGTGAGACCAGTTTCATCGTACACCAATTATAACTTTTATGTGCTGCTTGTGTGCTAGTAAAGATAGTGTTGGGTTCATGGGATGGCTGGGGTGCGCTTAGGTATAGGTTGTAGTGTAGTTAAAATGTGTGCTTAGTATTGTGAGGGTAGCTAAGATAGCTTAGGTTGAGCGCCACATTGACAGGTACAAAGTACCTTGTGACAATTTGTATATGATTACGCTTTTTATAAAGTATAAATCGTTATTAAATGTTTTAAGAACAAAGAAAAATTAAACATTTTTAATAAACCGATATTTTATTTCGTATACCCAGATAAATAGCTGTAAGTCGTCATTGCCGTTTGCCGAGTGTAAAAGGTGTGTGTGCTCAACGAGTCGAGCTGTGACAAAACCACTTTTTCACTATTTTAATTATTGATTTATAGTGTTTAATATTTGTGGTACACTAAATGATCTCGGCCATTATTTTTCTTAATCTTCGTGTAATACAGAAAAAAAGACTTTTATATTTTTACATTGAAATAGTCAATTTTGAATTATAAAAGGTTAAAAATTAAGAAAAAATGTAAAAGTTGTCTAAATTACCATTTTTGGTATTTAAAAATTTACACCACCATATCCAAAACATGTAGGCAAGGCATTCACATATGTTACAGAAACAAAACATTTGCGAAATTCTTTTCTACTTCTTAATCCCCATCTCGTAGTGCTCGACTCGTGTGATTATTGTCACCCTCGTTTCGCTTGGGCAACAAACCACACTCTTGCACGAATCACTTCCTTCACACACTTGTATCTAAATGTACTATTATAAAAGTGTTTGTGTTGATAAACCGTTAACCATGCAAAATAAAAAAAATTTCTAAAAAAATTATAAAAAATGATAAAAATTGCCAGCGCATTCTTTTTTAGAACCGTGCCTAACGGAAAAACGTTTATTTCCATCCCTAATATATGATACAAGCTTTCTACCGTCTTAGTATCCATCGTATTTTTCTATTTAATTTTTTGTCGTGTATTTTTGTCTGCTTTTTTAGTATTCCAACTTTTACCAATATCGCGAACTTACGTATCTCCACTGTATATCATAGGTCACAGTCCAATTTTTACAAAATTAAATTAAATCGTTGTTGCCTGTTGACAAAGAGAGTTTATGTTTCAAATTGTATTTTTCAAATTTTAACGATATTTTATCATAAATTCAACTTTTGTACTTGTTATAAACTTAAAATGTGTATTAAAAATATGCCTCTATCCCGTTTTCTAGGTGTCATTATGTTAAATAATTGAAATTAAACAAATAATGCACCCAATATTCAGTGTCAACATAGTACAGTGTATTTGAAAGTACGAAGTGCGTGCGGCAAACGTCCCGATCGTGCACGCATCTCTTACTTTTTCTTACTCTTCCGTCTGCTAAATTACACATTTTTAGAAGGAATAAATATCGTTTTTATTTTTCGTTTAATTTTTCAATCGATTATGTATTTTTCTAGTTATTGCTGAAAAATGATTCTAAGATAATGTAAAATGTTGCCTCTACATTGGTTCGTGATGCTTGTAATTGCAATCTATATTTATTTCCATCGCAAATATCTAGTACCAACTTCCCAACGTCTTTGTATCAATCATATTTTTCTATTTGTTTCATCGTCGTGCCCTTTTGACTGTTTTTTTTAGTGTTCCAAATTTACCAATATCGTAAAATTGTGCGTCTGCACTGTATTTGTTAGAAAACTATCCAGTTTTTACAAAATTCAATTAAATCGTTGTTGCCTGTTATTTAAGACAGGTTATGTTTGAGATCGTATTTTCCAAATTCTAAGCCATTTTAACATAATTCAAGCTTTTGTACTTATAAATTATTAAATATATGTATTACAAATATGCCTCCACTGCGTTAATAGGTTATCATTGTATTAAATAAGAGTAATAGGAGAAATAGTGCGTGTAATATATAGGTGTCGGCATAGTAGGATTTAATTCAGGTATGGCATCCCCTTAAGCAGTGTACATTGGAAGTGGAGGTAGTGGTGAAGATGGAGATGCTAGATATCTTATATGGAAATTTACACAAAGTTAGCGGAAATATTATCTAATTGGTCATTCGGACTGACACATTAGTGCTTGTATACGCACATATCAATTATGTATGGGTGGTGATGCGAATGTGTGGCTGAAAAGATGGAAGTACCGACACGAAATATAGTAGAAATTATATAGTGAATACATTAAATTATAAATTAAATAATCACCATAAAGTATTAAGTTACTTTAACGTTTCTTGGTACTTTATATTACGAATTTCAAACTCATTTTTGACTAACTTGAGTAACATTTTAATCCGAGTATTAATAAGAGTTTCTTATTTTAATATTTTTTGTGTGTTGGTGAATTGCAAGGATGAAGAATGTTTTTCCAACTGCGTAATTAAGCTATTATTCATTTGTATTACTCTCCGCTTTTCATTACATTTATATTTTTATTACTTAAATCTTCGACACCGTGCATTCAAGCAAAAATACGTTCTTGGCAACACTTGCTGTTCAATATTCGTAAATGATAAATGTATAATAAATGGACGTAGTATGCGCGGTATGTGGTAATGCATTTCAACCTCAATTTAAATAATTACACAGCCACACAAAAAAAAAGTCAAAACCCACGGACCAGACCGTATATACCTTATGTTTTTGAGGTCGCTGATTCCGAATCCGTGGTCCATTTGACCCCATCACCTCAGGGTTAAGGTCAGGTCAAGGTCAAATTTACAAAATTAACGGCAACCAAGGTTTAACAGTATACATATATGTTTTTGAGGTCGCTGATTCCGAATCCGTGGTCCATTTGACCCCATCACCTCAGGGTCAAGGTCAGGTCAAGGTCAAATTTACAAAATTAACGGCAACCAAGGTTTAACAGTATACATATATGTTTTTGAGGTCGCTGATTCCGAATCCGTATTCCATTTGATCCCATCACCTCAGGGTCAAGGTCAGGTCAAGGTCAAATTTACAAAATTAACGGCAACCAAGGTTTAACAGTATACACATATGTTTATGGGGTCGCCGAATCCGAATCCGTGGTCCGTTTGACTCCATCGCCTCATAGTGAAGGTTATTTGAAGGTAAAATCGACAAAATTCTTATAAAACAAACCAAACTTAATGCCATTTATTTTTTCTTACTATACCTTACACGTTTCACATCAAATGATCGGTGCAAAGGTTTCATTTTACGTTTTTTCCCAGTAGTTTTACAATCTCTTTTCAACATCCAGCAGTAGTCGGCCAACATACTGGCATCCCATCTACCTTGATAACGCTTCTCCATTACTTTAACATCTTGGTGAAAACGCTCTCCCTGGTCTTCGCTATAATCGCCACAATTTTCAGGAAAACTATCCAAGTGATTGTGCAGAAAATGTAGTTTGTAATTCATTAGGCAACCCATATTCCCATAGTTCTCAACCATTTTAGATACAATTACTTTGTAATTTGGGCTTCTGCGATTACCCAAAAAGTTTTCAGTAACTTCCTTAAAGCTAAGCCATCCAGCTTTCTTAATGTTTGTCATGGAACTAATAAACTGATCATCAGCCATCATTTTTCTAATTTCTGGACCGTCAAAAATACCTTCCTTCAATTTTGCATCTGATTTACTTGGAAATTTACTTTGAAAGTATTTGAAGCACTGGCTATCTTTATCTAAAGCTTTAACGAATTGTTTCATCACACCAAGTTTTATGTGTAATGGAGGAATGAGAACTCTTTTCGGTTCAACCAATGGAGTAGCTATAACGTTACTCTTTCCGACTTCGAGAGATTTTCTTTCAGGCCATTTATGATTTGTATAGTGCTTTGCACGGTTTCTACTATCCTATAAGCACAAGAAACATGGCGTCTTTGTAAATCCAGACTGCTGTCCTAACAATATTCCAGAAACTTTTAAATCACCATTGTGCAATTTTGTAAACTTTAACACGTGTAGGAAAATGTATATTATAGTACCAAGTGATATGTTTATTAATAGTCACATTGACTTGAATAATTTTGAAGAATAAATAATATTAATTAAACGTATAAGATATTGTTGTACATCGTTACTCATGTGTCAAGTGTAAATATCATTTGGAAGGTATGTAAGTGTAATGCGTATAGGTTATTTTGAAATGAAATTATATTGACTGAATAACTTGGGTATTGCGGAATAATGGGTTTTATGAAATATTTGAAAAAATATTGAGTAACACAATTAGCATGGAAATACCGAATTATATATAGTTTGTAATAAATACATGCACGGGCGATATAGAGTTAATATTTAAAATAGAATGCTAAGGTTGAAATTTGATAAGGGGGAGGGGGGAGGGATGTCTAAAGGAAAGATCGAAATATAAAGACTGCAAGGTACAAGGTACGTAGAATCGTCGGGTTCTTGGTGACCAAGTGGTAAGGCAACTTCCCAGTAAGCAGAAGACCGTTGGTTCAATCCCGACCTGGGGACGACGATTTTTTCTTTTTCGGTCTTTCTTTTTTTTAATTAATTTCCTAATATCTCTGGCAACATTTGAGACTTAGCGATATGCTAGTAAGTTGCTAAATAGAGGGTTTTAGGCAATATTAGGAAGAAGAAAAAAGTTTGAGAAACGCAATTTAGCTCGGAAAAATTGATTATTATATACTTTGTAATCTTTTGTCAAAAGTCACAATTTTCTTAATAAGTAAAACATTTTTGCAATTATTTCATAACCAGCTCTTCCAACATTTTATTTATATTTGCAGCTGACGTGAATAAAAAATAATAATTATGCATTCATAATATTGCAATTATACTTTAATAACATACTAATAATTATATTACGTTTATATACAAATTTTGTATACTTGTTTACTTTAAACTCCTTTTTATTTATTTATTTATTTATTTATTTATTCATCCAGAGTAACATATACATTACATAATTTTATACAATGAGCTGTACGCAATTATCCAGCAGAGAAAAAATGTTTTTCTGTACGCTGATCTGGACTTAAAACTAAAGTAACTAAAACTAAGTTAGAGTTGGTCAATGAGACAATCAAAAACCAACTCTTTACTATAAACTAACTTAGCCTAAATTATGAAAATAAATAATCATTTATATAATTTAAATTTAAATTTTATTACTGTATATATTTAATACAATAACGTGTATACATTAAATTAGATTTGTATCAGTTTGTTACTAAAATAACAGGATCAAGTCCTTAATTTACTACATTTATTTAAAATATGAATTGTATAACTTTAAAATTTCTACCAATATGTAACAAGCATTGATTTCGCCGTAGCGAAGGTCTGTGTAGTCGCATTTCTGTCGCTCGCGTATAATAATCTTTCCATATTGTTCAATCTGGCTGGACAAGTTAATCCAACTGCGCACGTGACTCTATAGTGTGGGAACATTTCTTTATGCTGGTTCGATGAATCACATTTACACGAGGATGTGAAGACAATATCATCTATGACTACTGGATTCTTATGTTTGGGTTGTTGTTTTAACGGATACATGGAATTAGTAAAAGTTTGAGTGCCACAAATACCTCTATAAAAATAAAATATTGCCTTATTCGATCCAAGATAATTGAGATCTCCATATGTCATACGATAACTGTTTGATTGTATTATTGCGCTTCTTCTTCTTCTTGGATTTTCCACTTTTTTTCTATTCATTGTTTTAATATTATTCTTTTCAGCCATGTTATCAATTGTAGAGAAAACAGTCTCAATCGGTGCATATTTGTTTTTTACAGGTGTAACGTGGTCCTCACATTCGTGGCCCGTAAACCACGCTACTCAATTCCACTTTATTTAGTTTTATTGTAATATATGTATATGTCCTATTAATCCGGTAAAGACCGTATTTATATTTTTCTCTGGGCGCCAGGTCTTACCTAGTAATAAATAATCTTCCCGGTTCAACTCCTCAGGACGTGGCTCCAACGCCAATACGGAGGTGGCGAAACCAACGACGAAATTTGTCTCCTTCAAATATGTGTGACGGTAGTTTATTGAGGTATAGGTTTAAAAAATTAAAAGAAACTCAACAATTCAAGTCTATCAAACCCGAGGATGAGTTTATTATCAAAATTACTATTTCCTCCTTTGATCACTACGGGTGATCACCGTTACAATTTTAATCAACGCAATAAATTGTACAAGTGAATTTCTGCGAAGCTGGCCCGATCTTCCGATCACCGATGATCTCGTATCATTACTTAATTAATCCGACTCTATAATCTTACAAATTCCGGTAATGAATGGTAAAACAATTCCCAACCCTTAAAACGGGCAGAATGAAATTCGCGGCACGTGCTAATATGGCGGCACGACTCGCAGGAGGTCTATACGCGACTCGCAAGAAATCCCCGACGATTTACTCAATTACTAAATTAATTGGTGGCCGTGCAGCCCACTTACCGCAACGAAAGCAGACCTTCTTCAAATGAAACGACTTTACTACTAAAAGTACTACTAATTATATCTTCGACCAACTTCTACGATTCTTTTATTAGCAGATACTTCGACTACTAAAGGTTGCGCTCGATGTACTATCTATTAGACTATCCGGCTACGAATAACGATCGGGACTCGTAGTATCCCGCTCGTCCTCGTAGTTTGTCGTAACGCGGCGCTAATTGTCGTCTTCTTCCTAGTTTCGTCTACCAATAATATCCTTTGGATGCATTAGGTAGATAATCATTACCGCCGTTCACGCCATCTATTTCTGTACCAATCTCTATCTCCTCAGTGACAGGATAGCAAAATAACCCGTATTCCGTTGAGAAACCGACTTGCGCCTCCACCAATGCAACAGGTGTGTTTTCTTTCTCTATCGTACACACACGTTGTATGTGACTATTTCCCGCTCATTCCGTCGTTCCCCTCCTCGGTGCGCCGCCATGTGCCGCAGCGTGCATTCGCGAGAGCAGCGAGCGCCGCCCCCCTCTCTGCCGCGCTGACCCTAGTGTACAAGCAGACGGCCGAATGTATTGCACGCGAGTCGGGCGACTTTTGTTGACATGGTCGCGAACGGGTTTTTTTTTATTTTGTGTGTGTCAAATGCGCCGGTTGAATTATCGTCCTCGTGGCTGCTTTCGTTCCTCATCACCAGGTCGTCGGGAGGCGTATTGGATTCACAAGGGAAACATGGTTGGACGTCGGTAGCGGTATGGTGGTATCGTTCCTTTATCTTTATTATACTCCTTCCATTTTCCAATCCTCCAATTTCCTCAACAAATCAATAAAAATCCTATTAGTTACTTTCCTTTTACGTGCTCAAATATCGGTGACGAGAATGGCTCGGGCCAGGATTCGTAGCCGGTGTTTACTTCCTTCCTAACCTCTATTTCCATATCCTATACATAATATCCTATACATATCTTTCCTATTGCTACTATACTTTATCCCTCTATAAATCATCCTATCCTAACCTTATATATTCTAGTTGTACTTATTATTAACCTTTCAGGTAACCAACACTACCAAGGAGCGGGCCCAGGACCACAAGGATCACCAAGGACTCATCGCCTCCAAGGACAGGACTCGCAGGGATAGCATCGTTGGATCACCCAGGACTCATCGTCTCAAAGGTATGGTATTTAATTCTTAATACTATCTCACATATATATTTCCTCTACGCTAACCTTATAAATTAACTATATATATTAATATCTTTCTTTCTTCTTTCAGGTATGTCCCCTCGACAAGGCTTCCCTCCATAATTATACATTCTAATTTAACAACGGTGTGAGGTTTACCTCACACAGGTTCACTCTTATGTTCCAGTGTATTACTATTCCCGTTTACAAAATGTGTGTGTTTGAGCCCTTTTAGTCGCGCATTAACACAATAATCACAATTCGCTACAATTTCGTGCAGATTTATGTTTTTTCCTACAAATATACCAGGTGTGCTATGATTTTCCATTTCGCTTTGAATTTCTCTTTGCGCATGTAAGAGTTCTAATATCCATTATTATTTTATCAAGTAAGGCATTAACATCCTCATGGACCTCCAATGTAGGATATGCCTCCTTGATAATTTTATTATTTAACTTACATATTGTATCATGTATACCTATTAAATTCTTCTCTTGTAATAGTTGTTTTATTTGTTGGCAATCAATTTTTTTAACATTATTCATACTTATGCCTATATATTTGTTTTTATCCAGTGCTTCAATTTAATTTTTAGACTAATTCATACTTTATTACTTTTAATTCGTTAGGTAGTTGATTAAAAATTCTGAAAGTTGTTACGTAGTTATTTTTGTTGCCAATTGTTTTTGTATTTTTAGGAATTGGAACGCTTTTATTCCTAGTTTTAGTACTTCTTTCTGTATAAATAATACTCATATTTGAATAGTGATAGAAAACATCTTCAAGGTAAAATGATTGTTCAGTAGTTAATGGGTAGTTGTAAGTTAGAAATGTATTTTTACTAATTATTTTGAGTATTCTTATTTGAGTTTGCTTTATTAAATTTAAACTATTTTTATAAGCACCTCCCCATGCCAGTATGCCATATGTTGCTATGCTATGAAAAAGGGCATAGTACAAAGTTAAGAGATTATTCGTGTCCATGAAACTTGTAAACCTAGTAAAAATATATAATAAGTATTTAGTTTTATTGATTATAAGTTCAAAGTGTTTGCCCCATTTCATGTTAAAATCTAAAACTAAGCCGAGATATTTATAATGTTCAACTCTTTTTATTTCTTTATTATCTACATATATACTCATTTTATTAGGAACACTATCCTTGTGATTACCAAACGTGATGTATTCCGTTTTGCTAATGTTTAAAGATAATTTGTTACTTGCCAACTAGATATCGACTGTTTTAAGTAGTTTGTTCATATCCTCTTCAGCTTCTTTCCAAGTTTTACCTTCCACTATGATTACGGTGTCATCAGCACAAGAAAATATCCTGTCTTTAGGTAGAGTTTCTAATAGATCATTAATGTATAATAGAAAAAGCAAAGGACCCAATATTGCCCCTTGAGGTACACCAGTAGTAATTGCACTTTCTTCATTCTTAATATTATTTATTTTTACCAATTGTTTACGATTAGTTAGTAGCTTATATGCGCCACCTCTTATCCCGTACGAGTACAATTTTTTTAACAAAATACTATGATTAACTGTATCAAAAGCCTTAGCCAAATCAAGGAAAGTAGCAATTGTAGTTTTACTTTTATCCAAATTGATATAAATTTTACTGGTCAGTTGATGTAAAGCATATTTAGTTCCTTATTCTTCATGAAACCAAACTGGTTTTCCGCTAATATGTTATTTTTTTGTATGAAATAATATAATCTCTGGTGAATAATTTTCTCTAGTATTTTTGCTATATTGGAGATCAGGGAGATTGGTCTGTAATTAGTAGGTTTGTATTTGCTTCCAGCCTTGTATATTGGAATTACTTCAACTTTTTTCAAAGCTGCAGGCCAGGTTGCTTTTTCCATACGTAGGTTAAAAATATAACTTAGAGGTTCAAGTATGTGAATTGATATTGCTTCCAATGTTTTGACATTAATATTGTCAACTCCTCCAGTTTTATCCTTCATGTTTATTATGATTTCTTGTATTTCTGCAGATGATGTATTTTATAATAAATAACATTTATTTTTATCTTTCTATTTATAAAATAAGTAGAAAGACATCCGTATAAAGGTTACATTTTTGATACTTATATCTTTGATATTTATAACGTGTTCATTGTAGGAACACGGAACATGTACTAGGTTCCAAGCCCTACTAGTGCTGCCACTTATACAGATAAAGGTAAGCTCTATGAGCTTCCGTAGATTTCGGGTCAGTAATTCAGACATCAAGCCTGAACATTCAGCCTTTAAAAATGGTAATCCGCTGGAGTACGTACCAATCTAGCCGAATTTCAGACCTGAAATCTGGCGAGACCACCCTGGATTCCGGGTCAAAAATCCGGCTGAATCGGTCTGAAATCCAGCTTGAAATCCGACTTGAAATTAGCTTTCAATTTTTAATAGGGTGGTAAGAGCAAAACTCTGCTTTAACAAACCTGTTCAGTCAGGATAAGAGTTAGATTAAACGTTAGTCTCTAGCGTCGGCGTTGGTGTTGGCATAGTTGTTACCAGCTGATGCTCCAATGACAGAGAGAGAGAGAGAGAGAGAAAGAGAGAGAGAGAGAATGAATGAATGAATGAATAATTTTATTTGGTCTTTTGGAGTAGAAAACATATTAAGAAATAACATAATCGTGGGACGTTGTAAAATGTACAATGCACAAGTACATGCACATGGCTTGTATTTACAAGTCATGTGCATGCATAATTTTTACTTTAAGATAACTCACGATCGCGTCGCAGGTAGCGAATCCCTCGCTGGCGGACCAAAGTGCACTTTAAAATAAGCGAATATTGATACCCACGGTATGCGTATGTTCTAGCGACGAAGCCGAGGAAAGACGCGGCCGATACTCGACGGTAACACGCGGTTTCCGAGTCAGACCACGGCCGAGAGGTATCGTGAGCCAAGGACCGAGCTCAGGTCATCTCACAATACCTGGCGTACCAATATCTGCTGATGTCAACAGGACGGGAGGTTAGGCGGCGTCCTAACCTCAACCGTCACACGTGCTCAGCAGACGACGACGGTTAAGATGGCACATGGGTGCGCGCACGCCCGAACTACGTACAACTAGTCGGAGGAAAATCCTTAATTTGGGAGGATCAAGCCACGCCGCGAGCCGGATGAAGAAGTCGGTCTCGAGGATTCGCCACCTGATCGTCCGACGAGATAGTCGAGGTTTATTGAGTAGTATTTTTGAGGCGGAGTAGCTATTTTTGTAGAGTAGAGTAGAGTAGAGTTAGAGTTTGTAGTTGAGGTGTGAGTCGAGTTGGTTGGAGCTGTGAGAAGTTTAATTAGGCGAGTAAAATTACGGTTAGCCCGACGGGCGGCCGAATTATAATTATTATTTATATATTTTATTATACCGCCGGACGGACGGAGTGCGAGTGAGCGTGTGCACGTGTGTGAGCCGGTCGCGAATCGTGATTAAATTAGCGATGATTTTAAATAAATTGAGTTGTGATTATAAGATTGAATTTGTGAGTGTTATTTCATAATTTTCCTTTATTCTAAAAGCCGCCAGTTCCGAGGTGGCCAGCCGTCGGGATTCCCTCTATGACGAGGAGTCGAGGTGACGATTTGCCGGGTTGCCGAGTAGTTTGTTTAAATAATTATTCTTTTATTTTTAAATATCGCCAGGCGCCCGAATAAATACAAAATGGCGATATTTAGCCATTTTGAACGTCGCTACGACGGAACCTCCGTTGGTTCATAATTTTATTTTAAATTATATTCCGACGAAAAGTAGCGTCGCAATCGATATAAATAACAAACATAAAAATAATAATAATAATAATAAAAATAAAAGATAACAAAAATAAAAATATCGACGATTTAAGGATAAAACAGAATAAATATAAATACAAGTAAAAAAGTAAATAAATATATAAATAAATATATAAATAAATATAAGAAAAAAGATAAAAGGCATTGTAGAATAATTTTGTCGTCCATGCAGTATGTTTAAAGGGATTAGGTTTTTTTCGATTTTGATGAACAAACTATGTATGTTTTTATTTGGTGACGTTTCGATGGATATCCTCCATCCTCATCAGGCTATACCTTTATTAATAATATCAGTATAACAATATTTTTCAAAACATCTTCTTAAACATATTAGTAATTTTGTGGCAATTATATTACATTATAAATTATTTGCACTACTCATTATTTTACCATTAGTATAAATGTATACAACGTATAATTAATAGCGTCTATGTTATCATACGTTTTATACGTTTATACTAATGACAAAATAGTAAGTAGTGCAAATAATTTATAATGTAATATAATTGCCACAAAATTACTAATATGTTTAAGAAGATGTTTTGAAAAATATTGTTATACTGATATTATTAATAAAGGTATAGCCTGATGAGGATGGAGGATATCCATCGAAACGTCACCAAATAAAAACATACATGGTTTGTTCATCAAAATCGAAAAAAACCTAATCCCTTTAAAGACAAAACGCATGTTTACAAAAAATGACGCGATACATGGTGTACATAAACGTGAAACACTTAAAGCTCTAGGCGAGGGACTGGTTGCATAACGATACCCTCGTTTTGTACGTATCGTTGGATTTATAGAAAGATGATCAAATATAGTGATAGGCAAAAGGTTAATGAATGGAGATGAGGTAATGATAAATGACTTATTGAGTGATTCGGTGCGAGGTGGGAGGTAGGTGAGCGATTTAGGTGGATGGCGGGAGGAGGTGCGAGGATTTAGGTCAGGGGTATCAAGTTTGGTGAAATGATTTGAGAGATAAGAGGGTGAATTATGGAATATGATATTGCATTCCAGTGAACCAATGAGATAGGAACGCCTGGACTCGACCGACAACCACTTTAAGCTTAACCTGAATGGAGCAACATGCTCTCGTACCGCAATATCACCACGTACAAATCTGACGCATGCATTTAACAGTCTCCGCAACTTTAAATTTCTGGCTTGGTCAACATCATCATATACTGCGCACGCATAATCAAGGTGGGACAAGATAAGTGTTTCAACCAATTTCTTCCTGAGCATCAAAAACAAGGTTTTCTTATAATACCGTAGAGAGTAAAGGACCCATCTTCACGTTTTAAAATTGATAGTACCTGTCTTGATCAGTCGAAAGTAGGAGAGATTAAGACTCCAAGTTATTTGACTTCATTTTCGTACTTTAAATGGTTCATACCCAATTGAACTCTCGGAACAGTGTTGAGATCGATGCGTGAGATAAGTATGATTGCCCAAAATCATAACTTTCGTTTTCTCCACATTTAATTTAAGCTCATTATTAAAAGCCCATGTAGCAATTGCATTTGCATCCTAGGATATACGTTGTACACTCAATTCAAAGTCTCAGTCTTCCCACAGTCCGGAAAGTAACCGACGGAGAGCATGTCATTAAACAAATCCACCAGAGCAAGGATTATTGCAGTTTTGAAAGTTATAACGTACCGACTGAAATACCGCCAATACCTACCGCCCTTGAGAATACCCCATGAATTGCTCGCTGCACTTCTTTGGCTGTAATAGTGAAGAAGGAAAATGATGGCGACGAAGGTGACGTAGGACATGTGTTACACAAAATGAATGAAAATGAATGAATTGAAAGAGGAGGTACATGGTTAGAGATAGATGTATAATGAATGTTCAGTTGACGAGCTGAAAAGAATTTTAGAGGTGAAGGGTTGATTTTTGAGTTAAGACCCATTCTTTTTAGGCATTTCCAGGATCTGGCAGGGTCATTAGCGTTATTAAGTTTTTTCGCCAAATGATGAAATTTGTTAGAATTTATGGCATTTCAGACGCTATTACGCAAGACTTTGTAATTATTGTAGTCTGAAGTAAAACCTGATTTGCAAAATTTATCAAAAGCTATGTTTCTGGCTTTAATATCGACTCTTATTTCCTGCGAAACCCATGGTTTATGCCCCTCCTTGATGGTAACAAGTTTAAGAGGAGCTAAAGCATCAAAAGAAGAGATGATCAAATTGCAAAGATTAGACAATGAATTAAAAATGGCGCCGAATTTGGTGAGTGATATTTGATCCAGAGATAGTGGAGGAGAAATGTGATAAGTAGGGTATGATGCCAGAGAGACAGGCTGATCAAGCCAAAATAACACAAGATGAGAAATAGCAAACGTTGAGGAATAAAATGTAATGAGTGACGTAAAAGACGAAGCGAGGTTATAAAGGTTACAGTACTTCTTCACTTCAGCTGACGTATTAAAAATCTGGAGTGTAATGTTGATGACGTCGTGACCAGTTGCAAAGGGGGCTGCCGTCTTAACATATTCGAAGGACGGTACCGTTTCGCGAATCAGGAAGAGATCTATCCACGTGTGAGAAGATCCATTCGACGTCACTGCATGATGTGTTGGCTCAAACTGTATAAGCGAGAGACCCAGTGCCGATATGTTTGCTCTACATTTATTTGCAGCAACACTAGAAGAACTCATATCAATGTTAAAGTCACCAGTGACAACAACGTGATTAAACAATTCACTAGGGTATGCAGCTAAAAGCCTCCGATAGCCGTAAGATAAGAAACTCGGGTGCATTTGAGAAGACAGGGTCAAAATACGCCTTAATACTAACACTAAAGTCCTCACATACACAAGTCGCCACACCATCCCTCTCCTTACCCACACGATCTAGTCGGTGCAAAACATAACCAGGTAATCTAATGATATCAGATGAGTCGTAGTCGCCAAGGAAAGTTTCAGTTATGGCAATAAACATCTCGGATGCACTAAAGCCTCAATGGATGAAAAATGGGTTTTTAGACGATTTATATTTACATGATAGATGGAAAGTAAATTGGAATTGGAGGTTTTATCAACCCTAACTCGATCAGACCTGACTCGTTCGGTATGAGGAGGAAGAGGGGGAAGCTTGAGGAGGTTAGCCTTCGAAGACGCGCACTACAGTGAACTATCCTTCGCCCTCTTCACATATACATTTAAATTTAAGAAAATGGGCTTCGCGTAAACCAGTTCGTGAGATTTACGAGCTGCTGTCAGCCAGAGATCGAACACTGGCTTCGGCCAGAGTGGTCTAAGGAACAAGAAGTTAGCACCTTCTTCCCGAAAAATTTCGCAAATATTATACCCTTTTAAAAGGTGGGCTCTCTCCATTACCGCATCTCTGACTGTAGCTGAAGATAGTCGAAGCACAATACCCCGAGTACGCGCAGGAGTAAACGACGAACCCGCCGGAGCAGGTTTAGGGCGCGACTTCCATGGGCGAAGGTCAATAATTTAGTTCGCGATCATCGGCAACTTAATAGTTTCAAGTGCTTTCTTAGGCAGCTCCAAATCCGACAGCTTTGTAACAATAGGCAAAGCCAGGAGAAGCAGATCACATGTATCCCTGACAGTATCGGTGGAAGTAACAGACTGAGAAGAACCCGAGATCTCCGCACCCTTCTCCGACTCTAGTGCATTGATTCGAGATGCCAAACCTCCAACACGAACTCCAAGATCCGTAAATCTCGTCTGAATTTCCTCTTCAATCCGGTCCACGCGCACATGAAGGTCACGAAGCTCGACTTTCACCTCGTCTACCTTGCCGTCAACCCTGCTGACCATATCTGCTGCAGATTTTAAATCGCTCCGCAAATTGTCTTGGAGATTCCGGGCAAAGATTTCCATCCAGGCCGCTGGAACTGCGGCCATTGCAGCGGAGTCGCTGGAGGAAACATGATTGAACGCAGTGGACGCGGCGCCGCGAGGTTGCTTAACAACCTGCGATATTGATGGCGACGGAGGCGAGGCAATATGCTTGGCGCAAGAGGTGGCAAGAGTGGGCGTGGCCGCCGGCGTGGTATAGTAGAATGCGCTGATCTGGCATGGCGACCCAGGCGGTAGTGCCCTCTCATCGGTAGAAGCCATCATCATTGCCTTGGTTTTTGCAATAAAACATGCACAATGCTAAACTACAATTTAAAATTTAAAATTGGACGACACAATAAAGCAGTCACTCATGCAGCAGTACATCTTTCTAAAAGAAACAAAATATATATCAGTATATTATTAAATAAATTAGATTTAATTTAAAGTATACTTATATTGTCTTACTCTCCGCGCTGTCAAATTTGAATTCTCCCGTGTATAATGGGATGTAATGCTGTATTGCAGTGTTGCCAACCTATGATGTTGAATGCCCTATATCCACGTGTTGATCTAACCTGTAAATAAACAAAAATTATAAATATACATTTATAACAATATTGAGAATTATCTATTATTAAGATTATTTATATAATTTTTTTTTTTATTTCGAATGTATGATATATTGTTGTTATTTATTGTAAGACTAATAATAAATAAATAACAAATATCTCTAAATTTAATTTATTTAATTATGTATTAATTGCATTTTTATTTATATTGAAATTATTGTGAACAATTTTAATTTTAAATTTTAATCTATTATATAAAATCAAATTATTTATAAATCGTTTATATTATACATTTAATACGTACATACCTTAATGTGTTGGTGTATCCAATTGACGGGATACTTACTTGTATATAAAGGGCCTAAGTCCCATCTTTAAGAGAAGTTCTTTTCTGGGATCATCAATTAAGGCAAGGACCGGTTTATCCGTAAGGAGAACTTGGTCCAAGTCGGGAAGCATCCACGAAGTGTAACTGACGAGCCTAACTTTCCTTAGGAATATTTCGACAAGAGTATCGAAAGAGAACTTCTCAAACTATTCCATCCTTTTCTATTTTAACACGCGCACCCTCGTTATTTTAAATATGTATTATTTTGTATAATTTAAAGTAAAGTTAATAAACTGAAAATATAAATTAAAACAATTTTCTATTCATTTACCATCCTTCCTACATGTCTTTAAAAAAATAGTATATTACATACCATGGCCAGTAAAATAAGAAATGTCTCGGATCACGTGTAATTGTCGGCCGAGGCGAAGCCGAGGTGGACGAACATGTGATCCGAGGCTTTCTTTTTTACTGGCCAAGGTGTGTATACTATTTTTCTGCTCGACGTAGCCGGAAAACGGCAACTTCAATTCGCGCAGCGGCCGGAAAGTTGCCGCTTTCCAGCCGGAGGGCAGAAAAGAACATTTCACTCATCATTATAATCTCTCGTCATCTAACATCCATTAAATACTTTCATTCATTTGTATAGGGGACGTTACAACATAGAATAACAAAATAAATAAATTAGTATAATAAATAAATAAATAAAAAGTACATTCAGGTTAAAACTATTCTAGTGCCGAGATATCTTTCCGAGCCGTGGCCTTAATACCCTTTAATGAGACCAGGCCACGAATATCTGTCGGCAAGGAGTTCCATAGATGCCCATCTTGTACCTATAGGGAGCGTTTAACAGTCTCGGTACGCATCAGGGGAGGTACGAGTTCACTTGTAACCCTCTTCCAGAGCCCCTGCGGCCACATCTAGAGAAGAGACTCTCCAGATACGCTGGAACTAGCATACACACAATTTTGTACATAAGTACGGCCATAAATTACTGTCTCCTAGAATCTGTGCTTAGCCAGCCCAAAGAGTATCTGTGGGGCGTCACATGATCATCCCTCCTAATTTTGCAGGAGTAGTGTATTTGCTAAAAAATCGCAGACTATACAATAGCTTATTAACTTTTTTTGTGATATTATCCACATGTAGCTTCCAAGATACCTGCGAATCCAAAACCACACCAAGACTCCGAAACCTCTCTACAAACGGGATGTACACGCCATCACCCAAGTCAATGCCACGACTACTATGGTTGTAGAAGTCCAAACAAAATTTACGGCAACCAAACAATATAGCTTGAGTCTTAAAGACGTTAAGTTTGAGTGATGCGCGCACAGCACAATCCTGTATTGCAATTGCGACTCTCTGAAGCTATGCTATCCCCACACCCAGATCAGAGTATGGGAGTTACAAGGAAACCTGCAGATCATCTGCAGACAAAAAATGCTGTGCACCCGCAGGATGAAATACGTCACGTAAGTCATTAATGTATAGGCAGAAAAGTAGGGGTCCCAGGACTGACCCTTGAAGCACTCCCAGGTTTGTCGTAATCCAGGAAGAAAAATTATCGGATGGTAACCGAATAAAATAAAATCTTAAAGGTGTTAAGTTTGAGTGAGGCGTGCACAGCCCAATCCTGTATTTCAATTGCGACTCTCCGAAGCTCTGCTATCCCCTACCCAGATGAGAGTATGGGAGTTGCAAGTCAACCTGCAGATCATCTGCATACAAAACATGCTAGGCACACAGTAGGCATAATTAATTAATTAATGAGACAGAAGAGTAGGGGCCGTAAAATAACCCTTGCGGCACTCCCAAGTTTGTTGTAATCCAGGAAGAAAAGTTACCGGATGAAACAACAGCCTGAATACGAAACGAAAAGTAAGAATTTAGCCACAATAAGGTAGACCTAGAGAACTCCATTCGCCTTAGGCGGTCAAGTAAACGCGTAGGAGATATTGTGTTAAACGCCTTGCTTAAGTCGAACAACAGGAGTATTATTTTAAAGAGAGAGAGAGAGTTTAAATGGGTGACCAACTATACAAATGCAATTGCAGAATATATAAAAGCAAAGTTCTTTGTTTATGTTTTACAAGTATAAAAAAGTCATTTATTTACACATGATTAGTTTGTCTAGCGTTTGGATTTTTTATTCAATCAGAGATCATCTTATGATTAAACTTACTCAGTAATGAAATGAAGGAAAGGAGTAGTAAAAAAAATACAAAAAAGTTTTAAATATACAAATTACTCTTAATTTTATTTATTTATTTTAAAAAAATATAGCACATTACAAACGAGAGCATATTAAAACAAATTACAATTATGACAATACGTACGAAGAATAATGTTAAAAATAATAAACAAGAACAGGTTCTAAAAAGAATTTTCTTTTAATTACTACAATAATTTAAAAAAACAATTCATAAACTCTCCAAATAAAGCCAAAGAAATAAACTTGTAGTACCTCACAAATACCAAAAAACTATTGGTACAAAAAACAATTATAGAATAGCAATCAGTGTGTTTACATATTTACCAAATCAATTAACGATACTTGCTATGAATTGAAAATCAAATAAAATAAAAATATAGGATTGGATAACAAAAAATGGCTAGTGATAATATAGTTAATAATATAGTAAATAATATAGTTTCAAATATAAATTGCAAACAACTCAAAATATGGCTATTGGCCACTCTCCCGCAAGAGAAAACATTGAAGATGTGAAAAGCAAAAACAAAAATAAAAGATCTCTTAAAAACAAGTAAATTATACATGAATAAATAAACTAATTATGCAAATCGCACAAAAGAGAAAAAGAAGACTTTGATAAACACGAGAACATCGACCTTAGAGCTCCCGACTCTCACACCGAGGGTCGTGGGTTCGATCCCAGACGTGTACCTCTGAAAATTTTTTCATGTGCATTTTTCGAACACCGCGACTCAGTGGCTCGGCGTGTCACTATAATGTGACGCCAGTTCAGATGCGCGTGCATTTCGTGCACTTGTCAGTGCATGAGAGGCACGGGCATCTGAACTATAGGGAACGTTAGGGACGCGAAGATGTAAAGAGGATCGCGGTAGTTCCATCGGGAGGACAGAAAACTGTAATTATTAGACTAATTACAGTGACCGATGATATCTTCCGATGGACACAAGCACCACTGTTTCAACTACATGTGCTTTGTTTACAGACACACCGTTCACCTCCGTCGCTGATTAGCCCTGGCAGCATAAATAGAGCGACGTTAAATAACATAAAAAAAAAAAAAAAAAAAAACATCGACCTTGATATAAGAATCTACATTTGTGCAAATGGTTAATGTAAGCATCATAATGACAAGCAACATCACCCTATATCGAATTTTAACTACACTAAAATGATCACTCTATACTGAATAATACAGGCGCATAAGAATCCCAACTCTCTGATATTTATTTATGATTTAGAGATAAATGGCGGTAAACATAGCTATTATTGAAAAAGACTTTAAAGTTTTGGGGTTATAATAACTTCTGAACAAATAAATTCCAGTAACTATAACTTTTTTTATGTTTTCTGAAAAACATTTCCAGTCTGTACCTAAAATTTAGTGCATTTTAAAATTTTGATCGGACCATTTTGTTGCGCTTCGCGCGCCAACCATCTATTTTTAATTTTGAGAAAGGTTTTTCGTAATTAATATATTTAAAGAATGATTCCATTATAAGTACAATCATTTGTGACGAGTGACGATATCGGGAGTCACTCGAAATGGTTCTCCGTCGCGTGGCCCACACGGTCGTCGGATGAGACCGTGCGGGATACGGAAGGAAGAGGGAACGCGAAAGAGAATCGGCGGGAATCACATTCTCTCTTGGATAGCCAAGCAGGGAGGTGCTCCCAG
The DNA here is from genome assembly GCA_026168455.1 of Theocolax elegans. NCBI lineage: Eukaryota > Metazoa > Arthropoda > Insecta > Hymenoptera > Cerocephalidae > Theocolax > Theocolax elegans. Next base: position 75,785,539 of record CM047425.1, read on the forward strand.
AAAGACGAACGAAGAACGAGAAAGACATGGAGATCATCGGCCAAGGACGAGCAGGGAGACCGTGATGCAACTACCGGATTGTTCTAAGAGTACGTGCGGAACTTCCTCCCTTCTACGAATTGTGCAGGTTAGAAGTGATTCTTTCGAGGGGGATAGCGTGCCCGCGTAACCTGCGTTCTCTCTCCGCGTCTCGATCTCGCGTCCGGGTAACGACCTTCCAAGATTACGCTCCGACCGTCCGGTAAGTGTTATACCCCGAGAGTATCGGTAACTTGATAGTTGTATGCTACCGTATATTTGTGAATAAAATAAGATTTTACTTTATTTCTCGACTCACAGTTATTTCGATATCCCGTATTACCCTAGGATTCCGCACTACCACGTCCGGAAAGTAGACTATCCCGCGGTACTCGTCTGCATCTATAGAATTCGTGTTTATAGAGGTGGGCTCACGAGTGAGCCCATATCAACGTACACGGTGATTATTGGGTGATCGACGAGTTGTTGACGAGGTGTGTTGGAGGACCGGTTGTGCGCGAAGGTAAGATCGCTAAGCGCAACCTCGAGTTTCCCTTCATCCCGAAGCACCGTTACACACTATAAAATTATATTATTTTTTCATTACCATGGACACCTTAAAAATTAAACAGATTAACAAGTTTTTTTTTTCAATATGATTATAATTCATAAATAAAAATGTTTACCAAAATTTATTGTAATGAAATAAGAATAAAAATAATAAAAAAAGGATACATATTAAATAATAACTAAATTTTAAACTATAGGAATTTTTTTAATGCTTAAATTTATATTTTAATAACTATAAATGTTTTTAAATTAATATAGAATTTTGTCGGTCTTGCTGAGCTAACGTCTAACGATTCTAAGAACTCCAAGTTGCTCGCTCGAAAAGGCACGACAATTCGCCGCGTAGCAATCCCGAGGACAACATTATGAAGGCCACAAGCCGCCAGATATAAACCAAAAGAAGAAGCAAATAAAATACTAAGTTATAAAATTGAAAATATTTTAATAAGAAATAAAGAAATTTTAAGTCTATGTGTTTCGTCTTGGGACCGTCTGCCAGAACCCATCAGTGGGGCGCAGACGGTCCCTGCCCCAGACACACAAGACAATATTATTGAATCAAAATAATGATAAACTTAAAATTTTGGTATCGTAAGAACGAATGAACGGAGCCTATATAAGTACACATAAGGTGGAAAATCTGATTGTGGATGGAAAAGTGCCCCCTAATATCAGAGTATGTACTATGGACATAATTTTAAACCAAAGTCCTGTTATTATTAAAAATATAATTTTTCTCGCCCAAGCATAAGTTTTTAAATTAATATAGAATTTTGTCGAAACACATAGACTTAAAATTTCTTTCTTTCTTATTAAAATATTTTCAATTTTATAACTTAGTATTTTATTTGCTTCTTCTTTTGGTTTATGTCTGGCGGCTTGTGGCCTTCATAATGTTGTCCTCAGGATTGATACGCGGCGAATTGTCGTGCCTTTTCGAGCGAGCAACTTGAAGTTCTTAGAGTCGTTAGACGTTAGCTCAGAAAGACCGACAAAATTCTATATTAATTTAAAAACTTTTGCCTGGGCGAGAAAAATTATATGTTTAATTTTAACTATAAATGTTATTGAAAAATTAACTTACCAAAAATAGTAAAGTGCATATTGTAACGGGGTGGGTACTGGGGAATGTAAGGCCCCAGTCAGGCCCAATCCGTCCCAACTTACGAACCTTAAGTGTACAGTCCCACGATGCGGCCGGGAAACACTTTGATTCTCGTGCAATGCCGTTAACAACGTCAAACACCTCGTTTGATTTTGATACCGTGTGTTGACCGCTATGCCCAAAATTACTAACTAGGATAAACGCCGGAGAGGGTGGTATTCATGGGATAGGACTTTTACCGGTAAAATGTTATCAACAATCGATATACTAAGTTAATCAGCGAGAAAGATCGTCTCGCCGAGTCAACTTATTAAATAAACAATCACAGGATAATAAATTAACAATTAACAATTCAAGGGGAGTCGTACCGATGACTACCCCTGAGGTCAGCACGAAAAGAAATCGTTAACACTTGTTAATGATCGAGAAATCAGCAACTGATCCGGGAATGATCAGTTGCTTAACCAGATGGCTATACGTGACACCGTGTGACGTATGTATCTCTGACGTAGGGAGCTCTGACGTAGAAGCTGCCTACCGACCTGTCTACCCGGGCGGGATTTGTCACGAGAGGGGGGAAAAGAGGAACGTTTCCTCTCCTGGACCGTCCCAGGTAAATCAGGAAACCTATCAACGGGACACGCGGGTCCAATGCGGTGCACCACTCACCTTTGTATTTACGAGACACCGCTCGAAATACGTTGAAACGGCGGGAACGGGAGCGCGTGATCTCCCCGTCAATCTCTCTTCCTCTCTCACTCCTTTGGGCGAATGGCCTCGATCTTCCGCCTTTTCCGTGAACGGAATCCGGAGTGGTGGAAGCGTACGGCTTTGCTCGGCGTGTTGGACCACCCACCCCGTATCACACACACCCACGCTTCTCCGATAAAACACGATAAAAGATACCGTTATCTCGGCCTGTATTTACACCGTGCGTGCGCTATATCGGTACTTTCGTTACTTCCAGCTGGGCGCGCACGATTCTCGCGCGATCGTGCGCGCGCCGCGCTGTATATCCTCTTTCGCCTTGTTTATCTGATCGGTAACTCGCTTACCGTTATAATATACTCACTAAATTTTAGTACTTAGTAACTAATTACTAAAATTTTAAATTATTTTAAACGGATTTAAATAAAACTTTGCCTCCTAAAATTAATTTATTTAATGACGAAGTATCGTCGTTCAAAAGTTCTATGTCATTAATATTTTGTACTTTTAGAGTAATAAAACTTTTTTATTGAATAAATAAATTTTGTATTAATTTTAAAGAAGGATTTATAACATTTATCGACATATAAATAAAAACCCCTTTTTTCCATTTCTACAGTAATTCGTAATTGGCAACATCTTTTTAAATTTGCGTTTTGATTAATAATTATATCAAATTTATTCTTCCCGTTAGTTACGAAGCCCATACATTTTTTTTTATTATTGTAAACAATTTTATTCCGTAAGAAGACGCCGTACCGACATGCTTACCGACGTTTAGAGATTTAAATTTTACAAAACCAATAATCACTTTTTTCATAATGTATAAGTTATCCCCCCTGGGTTTTGATGAAAGTTGGTTCGGCGTCCTCTTAAATAACCTTTTGTTTCTAATAAATACATACTTGTTTATTTAAAATATTGTTTTACATAAATAAACATTATCTACTCACTTATAAATCCATACAATTTTGACATTTTAATTAAAAAATTTTTAAATTAAATGCTTTGTCACTATTAAAATTTGAATTTTCTTTTGCAATTACTGTTTTGAGGTAAACCTCACAAGCCATATTAAATTTAATATACTCATATTGTATGGAGGGAACCATTAGCCAAGGGGATAGACCTGAAAGAAGAAAAATCAGACTATTAGAGGCGAACAATTGTTAGTACTAGCATAGAGAAAAAATATATAGGTTAATACTAACTAAAGGAATACCGTACCTTAATCCAAATCTTAGGCGATGAGTCCTTGGTGATCCCACGATACTGTCCCTGCAAGTCCTATCATTGGAGGCGATGAGTCCTGCGTGGTCCTCGAGTGTGGTCCATGGATGTCCCATCCCCTCGAGACAATAAGTCCTGAGTGATCCTCGTTGGTCCTGGGTCCGCTCCTTGTTAGTTCTAAGTACCTGAAAAGTTAATAATAAGTATATTCAGAGCATTTAAGGTTAGGATAGGATGGTAGTAAAGGAATAAGATACTGTAGTAGGATAAGGAAGTAGAGATTAGGAAAAGGGTAAACACCGGCTACGAATCCTGGCCCGAGCCATTTTCGTCACCGCTGTTTAAGTATGTAAGAAGGAAGGGAATTAATAGGGATTTTAATCGTTTGTTGAGGAAGTTGGAGTATTGGAGTAAGGAAGGAAAGAATAAATGGAAGAAGAACAATACAAGCTTACCGCTACCGTTGTACAACCTTGTTTTTCCCGTGGATCCTACACCATCTCCCGACGACCTCGTAATGAGGGATGAGAGCAGCAACGACGACGATGACTCCGGAACCGATGCACTCGCCGCACACAAAAAGGAAACCCGTTCGCGGCCTTGTAAACAAACGTGACCCGACTCGCGTGCAATGTACTCGGCAATCTGCTCGTATACTTGGGTCAGTGCGGCACAGGGGGAGCGACGCTCGCTGCTCTTGCGTATGCACGCCACGGCGCATGGTGGCGCACCGAGGAGGGAAACGGTGGAATGAGCGGGAAATGGCCACATACAATGTGCGCATTTGAGAGAGAAGAAAGACCCACCTGTTGCATTGGTGGAGGCGAAAGTCGATTCCTCAGCGGAATACGGGCTATTTCGCTATCCCGTCAGTGAGTAAATGGAGATTGGTACGGGAATAGATGACGCGGACGGCGGTAATATTTCTCTACCTCAATAAACCAAAGGATATTATTGGTGGAAGAAATAAGGAAAAAGACGACAATTAGCGCCGCGCTACTACGAACTACGAGGACGAGCTGGATGCTACGAGTTTCAATCGTCATTCGTAGCCGGACCGTCTAATTAATTAGTACACAAAATACACTCTTTTGTAGTTATCAGAATATTTTAGTAGTTGATATATATATTACTGATATATATTACAATAATCAAGCCGTTTATTTCGAGGAGAAGATTTTGTATTGCGTTAAGTGGGCTGCACGGCCATCACGATAATTTCATAGTAGCGAGTGAAAAGTCGGAGATATCTTGTGCGCCGCGTAAAGACCTCCTGCGAGTTCGTGACGCCATTCACACACGTACCGCGAATAACATTGTGTTCGTCTTATTTAGTGGGGTTGATTTATTAATTTTGTCGGAGTGGTGAATCAATAATTAGACTATAATACTGTGAGGTTTTGATAATAATATAATATATTGTAAAATAAAGAAAAGTGGAAAAAGCCTGTCGGCACGTCCGACTACATCGGAGTCTTGGCGTAGAGAGAGAAGAGTATAGAGTTCAGCACAGCATAGTCAGACTCTATACACGAAGTATGGTATAGTACATAATAGGCGCTTAGAGTATAGACGCGAGACATGCGTGGTACGCTTGTTCTCGCGTGAGCTTGTATGACTGCACAAAATCGTTGTATATCAATAGATGGCGCGACGTGTACCATTCCGGAGTAGTATCACGATCATATATATTTACATATTACAACAGATTTATATTAATAATATAAGTAATATTGCAATTTTATCGGTAACCGGTATATCGGGCCAGCTCCGCGAAATCATTTATTCGTAAAAATAATCAGGGAAGAACGGGAATCTCGTTTCATTGAATTTCTAACGGTGACCACCCGTAGTGATCGATAATTGGAAATTGAAATATTGTTTAGGAAATAAATTTAATCTCTAATTAAATTTCAGCTAATTGTTGAGTATTTAATTAATAAACCTCGAATCTCCTTAATTTCTTGTTACGTTTATCCGGGAGAGGCAGACTCTGCCTTTCCGTTCGCCACCTCCGTATTGGCGTTGGAACTACGTCCTGGAGAGTCTAACTGGGAAATATATTTGTTAGTAGGTAAGACCTGGCACCCAGGAAATTATAAATACGGTTCTTACTGAATCTGACTAGTTATATACTAGCCACAGATACCTTGCTCGCTAATGCTCACTCGGGCGTATTTTGATTGTACTTATTTCAAATGAGTACGCTTAATAAGATGTATTTGGTTATTCGATTATTAAATTTTTAATTTTATATTCATTATATAATGCGTATTATTTTTAATTATTATTATTATTATTAGGGTGTGTTATTAAAGTAATCGTTATTCCAAACGGGAGAACCGGAACCGCAATTATAATTTTTTTCAAAAAAAGTTATCTGACGTTTTTTTATAGAAGTTTTTGAAACCAAAATTTTTCTAGAACTTTTTTTTTAAAATCTTCTTTTTAGAAAAGTTTTTTTCAAAAACCTAAGTACCCCTCATATGAAAAAACACATTTTGACGTTATTATATTAAAGAAGGATTAATTACAAAACGTTTTTCGAAGGGTCAGAGACTGGAGGCCTGATAGTATAATATTATTTATTACATTATTATATATTTCAGACAAATCGGTCTATATGTATCGAGAAAACTTTGACCTACCATTTTATCAAAATATCGGTAAAATAGGTCATTTTTGCCTCACCTTGTTAAAATGTATATGAAAATTGTCTTTACAAAATTGTGTGACATGTGAACTAATTATTTTGCAGCTGGGATGAAGAAAAGGTTTCATTTGAATGGTAGTATTGGCTAAATAATTTATATTGTAACGGGCCTATTTTTATCCTTTACATAAAAATACATTTATTCTTAGCAGGACCGTAATAAATGTATAAAGTAGAAACGTCTGGGGTAGATTGGAAACAAATCCACTGTTTTTTCTCATCCCAGAAGGATTTCTGGATATGTTAATGGAGTAAGAGGTTGGGTAGAGGTTCGAACGAATCCAGCGTTCGGCCTCGCCCAATAAACTCTTTGGTGAATGTATATTAGAAAAAATCTGGTAGATGTTGGAATAAATCCAGTATTCCACATCATCTGAGTATTTTTCTATGGAAAAAGGAAAGTTTGAATAATTCGGGTAGAAGAAAAAGCGAATCTATCGCTCCTTTTCGTCCGAATGTATTCCAAGGAATGGGCTTTAAATGATAAAAGGACTTGGGTAAAGATTGGAATGATTCCAGCATTCCATCTTATCCAAGTACCTTCAAATGAACATTACACCTCTAGCTGTTCAATCAAACTCACTAAATTTAAATAGCAATAGAAATTTATTTCTAGAAGTGGCGAGGAGGGTGCTTCCTTCCTCGCCTTACAGCTCGAGGCGAATGCTGCTTTCGACAGCGAGACGGCCGGTTTTGTACATTTGGTTAGAGGTGGGGACTGCTCTCCCACTTTCTTCGCACCTACAGCTGGAGTTTTCGGCTTACCTCTCTTCTTATTATCCTCTTTGTTGTTTCGCATGATTTTGGCGCAGGGTCGTCAACCTTTCTGTCTTTATATTGATTTTCGTTAGTTTTCAAAATCTGACTTTTATATTAATATAATAATTAACAAACGTGAAAAACAATCTTAATTTTAATTTTAATTGATAAAATTCATTTTACTTTAATTTATTGTTCAAATGCTTATTTATTTTTTATCACTTTTCTTACATATATTTTTTATATAAATATAATGTATAATTTAAAGAAATTTTCAAATTTTATTAATATTAACTATAAACAATATAAATTTGCAACTTAGTCAATTTTAGTCGTAATTCAATTTCAAAATATATGGGAGATTCCATGTGAAGTGATCCAGTTAAAAAATAGAATTTTGTTTTAATGTATGGAATCAGTAAAAAACTACTTGAATAGAGTGTAGCTAAATTTTTAGACCTGAATTTCAATTGGTACCACAGTTGTAGCCAATTAAAAAGTCGAATTTTTTGAAAAAATTGACTTTTTGGCCATGTTTATCACTTAATAACTCAAAATCTAACAATTTTTTCTTATATACATTAAATTTGAAAAAGTTTATTAATTTCAAGAAGAATCAGTTCAAATATTTCATTTATATTATTTTTAAACTTTGAATATAGTTATAAGCAATAAAAACCTTTATAGTAAAAAAAAGGGTTGTACGATCAAAAATATTTTATCCATCCAAGAATCTAATTCATCGATGATTAATTACCTTCAAAATAATGCAAAGTTTGAGTGCGGCAGAGCATTTTAGACAAAGTTATGGTGTTTTTAGGCAAATTTCTTAAAAAAAGAGAGCGAATGCATTTTATGAAGAAAACAGACTAACCGTATACTTGCATTCAAACAATATGGCACTATTATTCCTCAATATTACTAAAATATACTATTTATTGTTAGTTACTGATAGTTTTTAATCTCTAAGTTGCTTACAAACACAAAACAGTAGGTATAAGCAGTTATACCTGTTATATAATTGGATAAATACCTAAAACTTTTTATAATTCCAATAAATCCAATTATATAACAGGTATAACTAAAAGTATCAGACTTAAATAACAACTAAATAAAAGTATCAGTAACTAACAATAAATAGTATATTTTAGTAATATTGAGGAATAATAGTGCCATATTGTTTGAATGCAAGTATACGGTTAGTCTGTTTTTTGTCATAAAATGCATTCACTCTCTTTTTTAAGAAATTTGCCAAAAAACACCATAACTTTGTCTGAAATGCTCTGCCGCACTCAAACTTTGGACCATTTTGAAGGTAATTAATCATCGATGAATTAGATTCTTGGATGGATAAAATATTTTTGATCGTACAAACCTTTTTTTTACTATAAAGGTTTTTATTGATTATAAATATATTCAAAGTTTTAAAATAAAATAAATGAAATATTTGAACTGATTCTTCTTGAAATTAATAAACTTTTTCAAATTTAATGTATATAAGAAAAAGTTGTTAGATTTTGAGTTATTTAGTGATAAACATGGCCAATAAGTCAATTTTTTCAAAAAATTCTATTTTTTGTTTGGCTACAACTCTGGTACTAATTGAAATTCAGGTCTAAAAATTTAGATACACTCTATTCAAGTAGTTTTTTACTGATTCCATACATTAAAACAAAATTCTATTTTTTAACTGGATCACTTCACATGGAATCTCCCATATATATTTTGCAAACTAAAAAAATTTTTAAATAAAATTATAAATTTTCTCAATTTTGATTTATTAATTATTTAAATAAATTAATTTAAACAATTAAAAAAAATCTTCCGAGAGTCGGGCTTGAACCCGGACCTCTTGCGTGGCACGCTTACACTCTACCGATTGAGCTATTACGATATGTGACCGGAGCCTAACCATACATCTATATATATGATTATGCCCGTCACATCACCCCCCTTTAAATTTGTGAAAAATAAATGAAACACAATGCCTAATAAAACGAATTTAATTCTTTTTCCATATATAAAGATTATATTTTATTTACCGATCGATCAAACAACGTTTAATTTTGTTGGGTCACGAAGATATTGAGTTCTTCTGCTGACATCCCTGGATGATTTAAACTGTTGAAAAGTTCTTCAAGTTCATCCGTCGATGCTGGTGTTATTTTTTCTATTTCCTTTTCCTTAATTTTCTTTTCTAATTTTCTTATTTTTTCTTCCACTTTCTCCATCTCTACACTTATAAATTTTCTTTTTTCTACTCTAGACGTTTGTGTAGGTACCGTTCTTGTTTTAATTTTTCTTGTCTGCACGTAAGTACCATTGCATATTCTTGTAGAAAAACTGGTTACCCATTTATTTTTTTGGTGGATCAATCTTATGCATTTTTCATGATGACAAAACCACTTCACTCCTTTATCACTTTCACATTACTAGATGTTTGTGTTGAAGCTTCACAAGTACCGATTTTCTCAGTATTTTGAGTGAAATCTGGCATTTTAATTTTTTCTTTGTAGATCCGTTTTTGGTTTGAACTTGACTGAATATGGAGACAGTTAAACTGAGACTGACAAGCCTGGGTTAAGGATAGTTTACTTCTCACCCTGTGTTTAAGCCTGGTTGGTTGATTGACCTTTTGTTTTGATTTTCATAGTTACTAACACTCTTTTATTTTGTACCATTAAATTCGCTTTAATTTGACAACTTTTAATTTATTCTATTATCTTCAGAAAACTATTATGTATTAATTTTTCTTTTTTTTTTTTTTACATTGTTTTTTATTGTTAATTCTTTTCAAAAATATTTTCAGATTCCTTTTCCATATAATATGGTTTCAGTTGATTAATATGAAATTTTCCCCGTTCTAATTTCATTATGTCATCGAATAATAAATAAGTGTCGGTTCCAAATTTGCTAATTATCCTATATGGACCTTCGCATAGGTACATAAATTTCGCAAGTCGCTTTTCATTCGCATTTGATACGTTTAATGCTTTAATTAACAATAAATCGTTTATATTAAATTTATATATTTTTCTATTTACATTTTTATTATTTGCTCTATTTATAATGAATTTATGCATTTTATCTTTTGCTTTAGCAATTTTATCCTCATAATCTTCTTTAATATTTATTGGATTTGATTTTAAACAATTATTCCAAAATCTTTTGCTTTTGATTGGAAATTGTAATTCTACTGGCGGAAAACCCGTAGTTTCGTGATGCGTATTATTTAGTACATTTTCGACAAAATGGATTTCATTAGCCCATCCAGTATGCTTATTTAAAATCGATCTATATATTCGACCTATTTCTCTATGAGATCGCTCTATAATATTTGATTGTGGGTGTCTTATACTTGAAAATCCACATCCACATTATATTAAAATTTTATACTGTCAAAATGACGATTTAAGTATAAATTATGTTATATTTTTTTAAATTGTTTGTAAAATTTATTTTTTTTAATTTAATATGATCGCGGCACCCAAAGGAATAATTAGACATAGAGTTTGACTTTTTTATAGATATTTAATTAATTTTTTATTGGTTTTAAAGTTTAAGTCTGAGCGTACGTCCGTACATCCGTACGTCCGTACATCCGTACAGGCGGCTTTTTATTTTTTAACTCTTCTTATATCTCACTTGGATTTTCGAAAAAATGAATTTTTTTTAATGAATGTGATCGCGGAACCACACGGATTAATTAGAAATAGTGTTAAACTTTTTTATGGGTGTTTAATTACTTTTTTATTTACTTTTTTTACTTTTTTATAGTCGATTAGTTATAACTGAAGATAACATTAAGGACTGGACATCATCAACAAATATATGGGAATATTTAATATATAAGGGAATATTTTTTTTTAATTTCGAAATATGCTTTCCAGTAGATGATGCCCCGTCGACCTGGAAATAGCATTATCGACCTGGACATCTTCTACAGGAAGAAATTTTTTTTTTTTCATTTCGTAATATGCTTTCCAGTAGATGATGCCCCGTCGACTTGGAGGTAACAGTAGGGACCTAGACATCTTCTACAGGAAGAAAATTTTTTTTTTTTTTTTTACGTTATAGGTCTTTTAGTAGATATTTCCCCGATGATCTGGAGGTAACATAAGGGACCTGGACATCATCTACAGGAAGAAATTAATTTTTTTTTAATTTCGTAATCTGCGTTTCAGTAGATAATAATAAAAATAATAATAATTAGTAATAAAATAATATAAATAACATAAATACCATAAATACTATAAATACCATAATACATAATAACATAAACTACCTAATATATAAATAAATTATAAATATATATGTGTGATCAATATTTAATTATTTGGTTGAGGTTTTATATAAATTAGTTATATATATATAAACAAAAATTATTAAAATATTTATATTATATTTTTTTATTTTATAAAATTTATAAAATAAAGTTTTACAATATTTAATATGTAATGTTATAATCAATCTTACGTAAATAGCAAATTTTAATATCAAAATAACAAAAGTTCTTACATCATATATAGTGAAATGTATATACTACATATATTAATATTTGTATAATAAGTATTGTAGAAATATTTTATATACGCATATATGTTCATTTCTTTTTCAGTATTTAAGTGTTTTGAGACGACTTTTAATTTAAGGCTATTCTAATTACTCCACTCGTCCAATAGGTGGCGTGTATAAAATTTTCTATTTTTCCAGTTCTTATATCTCTCTTGGATTTTCGAAAAAAAGAATTTTATTTAATGAAAGTGATCGCGGAACCACACGGATTAATAAGTAATACTGTTTAACTTTTTTATAGGTGTTTAATTACTGTTTTAAATGGTTTAACCTCGATTATTTAAAACGATTATTTATTTGTTTATCTCGATCAGTGATAACTGAAGATAACATTATGACTGGACATCATCAACAGGAAGGGAATATTTTTTTTTTAATTTCGTAATATGGGTTCCAGTTGATGATGCCCCGTCGACCTGGAGGTAACAGTAGGGACCTGGACATCTTTTACAGGAAGAAAAATTTTTTTTTTTTGAATTCGTAATAGGTCTTTCAGTAGATATTGCCCCGATGACCTGGAGGTAACATTACCGACCTGGACATCTTCTATAAGTAGAACAATTTTTTTTTGTTTTCGTAATATGCCGTCCAGTAGATGTTGCCCCGATGACTTAGCGGTAAAATTAGTGACCTGCACATCATCTACAGCATGAAAATTTTTTTTTTGGTTTCGTAATTGGCCTTCCAGTAGATGTTGCCCCGATGACGTGGAGGTAAAATTAGGGACCTGCACATCATCTACAGGAAGAAAAATTTTTTTTGATTTCGTAATAGGTCTTTCAGTAAATGTTGCTCCGTTAACCTGGAGGTAACATTAGGGACCTGGAAATCATCTACAGCAAGAAAATTTTTTTTTGGTTTCGTAATAGGCCTTCCAGTAGATGATGCCCCTATGATCGGGAGGTAACATTAGTGACCTGCACATCCTCTACAGGAAAAATTTTTTTTTTGGTTTCGTAATAGGCTTTCCAGTAGATGATGCCTCGTCGACCTGGAGGTAACAGTAGGGACCTAGACATTTTCTACAGGAAGAAAATTTTTTTTGATTTCGTAATAGGCCTTTCAGTAGATGTTGTCCCGTCGACCTGGAGGTAACAGTAGGGACCTAGACATTTTCTACAGGAAGAAAATTTTTTTTGATTTCGTAATAGGCCTTTCAGTAGATGTTGTCCCGTTAACCTGGAGGTAACATTAGGGACCTGAACATCATCTACAGGAAGAAAATTTTTTTTTTTATTTTTATAATGAACTTTCCAGTAGATGATGCTCTGATGACCTGGAGGTAACATTAGGGACCTGGACATCTACTACAAGAAGAAAATTTTTTTTTTGATATCGTAATAGGTCTTTCAGTAATTGTTTTCCCGTTAACCTGGAGGTAACATTAGGGACCTGGAAATCATCTCCAGAAAGAAAAGATTTTTTTTAATTTCGTAAAGGACCTTCCAAGATATATAGTAATTATTATAAATTTATGATAATAAACTAAGTTTTGTTAATAAACTAAGAGATATTAAAAACATTACTAGAATGTAGGATGTAAGTAGTAGATCAATTCTCAGAAATTCAGGAAAATTCAGTTCATTAAGTAGATATTAAATGATATTATCCACATCCACATCCATCCACATCCATCCACATTATATTAAAATTTTATACTGTCTACACGACGATTATAGTATAAATTATGTTATATTTTTTTAAATAGTTTATAAAAATTAATTTTTTTTAATTCAATATGATCGCGGCACCCAATGAATAATTAGACATAGTGTATGAATTTTTTATAGGTATTTAATTAATTTTTTAATGGCTTAAAAGTTTAAGTCTGAGCGTACATTCGTACGTCCGTACAGGCAGACTTTTTATTTTTTAACTCTTCTAATCTCTCTTGAATTTTCGAAAAAATGAATTTTTTTTAATCAAAGTGATCGCGAAACCACACGGATTAATTAGAATAATGCTTAACTTTTTTATAAAAAAACATCGATTATTTAACTCGATTATTTATTTGTTTATCTCGATCAGTTATAAGTGAAGGTAACATGAAGGACTGGACATCATCAACAGGAAGGGAATATTTTTTTTTTAATTTCGTAATCTGCGTTCCAGTAGATAATAATAAAAATAATAATAAATAGTAATAAAATAACATAAATAATATAAATACCATAATACATAATAATATAAACTACCTAATATATAAATAAAATATAATTATGTATATGTATGATCAATATTTAATTATTTGGATTTATATAAATTAGATATATATATTGACAAAAATTATTAAAATATTCATACTATATGTATTTATTTTATAAAATTTATAAAATAAAGTTTTACAATTTTTAATATGTATTGTTATAATCAATCTTACGTAAACAGCAAATTTTAATATCAAAATAACAAAAGTTCTTACATCATATATAGTGAAATGTATATACTACATATATTAAAATTTGTATAATAAGTATTGTAGAAATATTTTATATACGCGTATACGTTCATTTCTTTTTCAGTATTCAATTGTTTTGAGACGACTTTTTAATTAAAGGCTATTCTAATTACTCCATTCGTCCAATAGGTGGCGTGTATAAAATTTTCTATTTTTTCAGTTCTTCTCGCAAATGCTCAAAAATGTGTCAACTATTATATAAGAAACAACAAGATATTTAATTATTATGCGAAAATGTACCTTCCATTCAGCGTATTGCAATGATAGCGATTGAAATAATATTTAAGTTTGTGACTAATAAGTGTCATGAATAAATATATGCGAGTGAATAAAAATTGCGATCAACTGCGTAAGAATAGTATATAATTAAATCTGCAAATATTAAATGTTTCTGTAGTACTTAATTGACAAAAGGAATTCCCCCAATATATACATTCTATTTCGAATTAATTAAAAACAAAATATAATTCATTTTTACTTCCTTAAATTTGCATTTAAAAAATACCAGATTGAATAATAAAATTTGTTGACTTATATAATAAAAATTACTATATTGAATATCAAAAATTACGATATTGGATATTAAAAGATATTATATCTAAATTTTACTATATAATATAGCAAAAATTATTATATTGCTGAGATGTCACACTTTTCCTATACAATATAGTAATTTTTAATATAGATTATTTTAATATTTATTATAATATTTTTCTCAGTGTATAAAAAGTGCTATTACCAAAATTACCAATAACACACAAATTAATAAGTACTGCTGAATAAATAAAACAATTATTTGCAAAGGTTGTATACATATCACATGACAATAAAAAATCAATAATAATTCCTTTATGAAAAGTGCTATTGCAATAATAATTAAACTCTATTTCATACAAAAATAATTATTTTTATAGATAATTTCAATTTTTTTAATATTATCATTTTAATTCATCTTATAATAATAATAAATTATTGTACATATGATAATAAATCTATATGGATACAATTTAATAAATAATAATTGAAAGTAGGTAAATAATAAAATATTTTTTAGTTTAATTTAATATTATCTATTATCTATTATATAATGATTTTTCAGCAAGCGAGCGTGAGCGAGTGAGGATTTTAGCTAGTATCATTTTAATATTTTGTTTTTTCAAATAATTTTCCCATTTAACACTCGTAAATTGTGACCCATGATCAGATATTATAGCTTTTGTTTTAGCTATATCTATAATATATTTATTTATTTTATTTATCACAATTGCCGTATTTGCTTTTTTAATAGGATAAAGTACAACAAACTTACTAAAAACATCTATAGTGGATAAAATATAGCAAACTCCACTAGTTGACGGTATTAATGGACCATAAAAATCAATGGATAACAGATCACCCGGTTTTTCAATTATTATTGGTTGTACTTCCTCTTTATATGATACAGTTAAACATTTAGTCTTTTGACAAATATCACACGTTTTTAACGTTGCTGCACATATTTTTCGCAATTTGGGAAAATAAAAATACTCCAAAATCATTAAATAAATTTTTCTTGGACCAACGTGTCCATAATAAATATGTAAATTTTGTATTAAATTAAATATATAATACACTTTGGTATTACTATTTTATTTTCCCTATGTGTTACTTTACACAAATACTTATTTATATATTTAAACCTACAGAAACTCTCATTGCTTTCTACTTGTTTTTTGATATTTAGACATAATTCATCTTCATTTTGTATTTCAATTAAATCTTTAAATTTTTTTATCAATTCTGTGTCAATTGCATGTTTCATGATTGCTGCAATAACAATTTCTGAGTTTTTTATATTACATTGATCATTTTCATTCATTCGACTTACGTAGTCTGCAGCTGCATTTTTTACACCCGGTAGATATTCTAATTTAAAATCAATATCTTGGATCGATACAATCCATCGTGTCAATCTTAAATTACCGAATTTGCTTTTCTGCAAAAAACTCAAAGCTTCATGATCAGTTCGAATTACAAGCTCTTTAGTTCCTCTTAAAAAAATATCTAATTTATGAATTGACCACACAATTGCAAGTAATTCTTTCTCAGTTGTGAAATAATTCTTTTCGCTCGCTTTTAATGTACGGCTAATACAAGTTACAATTCCTTCTTCGCCCTCTTCATCAATTTTAGAAAGAATTCCGGCAATTCCTACGTCGCTCGCGTCCGTTGTTAGTATAAACGGTTTATTAATATCAACTGTTTTTAAAATTACATTTTCATTAAAAAGACTCTTTATTTTGTTAAAAGCTTTAAAATGCTCTTCTTTCCAAATAAATTTTACATCTTTTTTCAATAAATTTAACAATGGAACAGTCTCTTGGGCATAATTCTTAGCAAATTTCGAATACAAATTAATAAAACCCAAGAAACTTTGCAATTCTTTTACATTTTTAGGTACTTTAAAATTCTTGATATTTTGTATTTTTTCTGGATCGGGCTTTATTCCCTTATATGTAATAATATTTCCCAAAAATTTAATTTCTTTTTGTACAAAATTTGATTTCTTAAAATTTAACCTTAAATTGACTTTTATTAATCGGTTAAATAATATTCCGAGATGCATCAAATGCTCTTCAAATGTTTTAGAAAAAACAAACAAATCGTCTAGAAACGTTAATAAAAAATCATTTAATCCCGTTATGACTTTATCTAATCCCCTCAAAAGAGCTGCACTGCTAAGTTTTATTCCAAATGGAACTACATTATGTTCATATACCTTATTATCACATATTAATGCAGTGTATTGTTTCCTATCTTCTACTAAAGGAATTTGGTTAAAACTAGCCGTCATGTTAAAACTAGACATCCATACATGATTTTTACATCGTGCTAATACTTCTTCTATTCCCGGTGGAGACTCGTAATCATTCTTTAAATTTAAATTTAAATTTCTGGCATCTAAACATATTCTAATAGAACCATCTTTCTTAGGTACAATAACACATGGATTTATGAAATTACTATTTGATCTACGAATTATACCTTGTTCTAACATTTTGTTTACTTCCATGCTTACTTGTTCTCGATATTTAATCGGTATCGGGTATGGTTTTTTATAATACTCATAATTATTTTTTAGTATTAATTTGTATTTAAATTTATGCAATAATCCAGGGCTTTCTTGAAAAACATCTTTATAGTATGTTATAACTTCTTTTAATTTCAATTTTTGTATATCATTTATTTGATTACATAAAGCAATTTTCTCGTCAATACCCTGGTGGAAATACGAACAATTTTTTACCGATAAAATAGGAATTTTTTATACTGTACTACCAATATTCTAGGTATAAAAAATACCCATTTTATTCCTATATGTGTAACGTTTTTTGGTCCCTAAATATAACATTAAATATGGTCTATTGGGATTCGGCATTTTCTACCTATAAAGTAGTTATAAGTTTGTTCTTATATTTTTCAGGCTTATAAATTACTTAAACGTTATTACGTTATAGTTAGAAACAATATTTTATTAATATCAAATAATTTACCTATCTCAGAAATTGAGCAATCAGGATTTTTAAAGCATTTTTAAAGAATACAAAAATAATACAGAAATTTAGAAGTATTTATATATATATATAACTCAAAAAAAATTTGAAAAGAATTTCTTTTTCGAAACCTTATTATTATTTTTAATTAACTTATATTTATTTTTATATTGTTTTAGTTTATATATTTACACTAATTACATATATTTGACGCAGAAAAACGCTGAAAAAATCTTTGCCCTAACCGGGAATCGAACCCCGCAACGCACGCACCAAACGCAAACGCTCTATCCACTAAGCTAACGCAACGCTTACATACGCAAATGTTTGGAACTTGTATATAGAGATCATCCATGTATTAATATTATTAATAATTGTTATTTATTCTTTGATCTATATACATAAGATGTTAGGCAGTAATTGACTAATTTAAATAGTGATGCGGTCTTAACGATGTTTACCAAAGAGATATCTTCTTCATTTTTTCTATATTATTATAATTTCTTAAAAGCATATGAATACTTTTATAATACTTTGTTTAAATGAATCTATCGTTCGTTCAAGTAATGTTTAATAAAAAGTGTCCTTTATTGAACGTTTCATAAATTCAACGTTTAATAAGAGATTGGGAGGAAAAGGAAGTTTTTGAAAAAGAAAATTGTTTTGACAGCGTTAAACAAAAATTAGACAACACAAACATTCCGAAAGCGTATGGGCTAATTAAAATACATAAAGTAGATTTACCTATACGGATCATTGTTTCAGCTATAAATAGCCCTACGTATGCCTTTGATAAAGCAATTAGTAAATTATTTAATAAGTTGTGACGTAG
Organism: Theocolax elegans; assembly: GCA_026168455.1. Taxonomy (NCBI): domain Eukaryota; kingdom Metazoa; phylum Arthropoda; class Insecta; order Hymenoptera; family Cerocephalidae; genus Theocolax; species Theocolax elegans. The sequence goes on from CM047425.1 coordinate 75,804,040, forward strand.
CGTTTCCTTCAAATGTGAATAAAATAGGAATCCCGTACACTACGTACAACAATTAATAATAATAATAATAATAATCTGGATAAATATACGTATGTCTGTTTAAACAATTGGGGGGGAATTAACTTTCGTCCTTCGTCTTATCAAGATGGCTGGCTCAGCACGTGCACGAATTTCTTACCTGTGCCGTGTTCTAATATATATATTTAATTACAGTCACAAAAGGGAGGTAATTAAAATCACACAAAAAGGAGAATGAAATTAATTATCCGCATAAAGAAGTAATCAATTATTTATTCACTACACTTATAATATTTTTCTACAAATTTACTATTTACAGACGAAGTCGCGAACTATTTATTAACATAGGAAAAGCTATTATAGTGCGATTTTTATTATAATCTATAATAATTATTCATTCAAAAATTCCGAATTTATAACATAAACGCGATACCGCAAATAATCCAACAAAAATAATAATATGTTCACATACGAAATAACGTGGCCGGCGGGCAGTCCACTTACCGCACGCGAGACGATATTTCCAAAATCTTCCAACAATAAATATCTCCTGGACTTCTCTCCAACAGATTTTTCCTCCAATCAATACTCTCAATACCAAATATCTCCTTCTTCTCTTCAATAAATCCACAATAATCTACAATACTTCTGAAATAATCTGGTCACTTAGGAAAATACACTGGCGTCTCTTATAACGGATCAGCTAGTAATGATTTCCTCTCCTCCCTTTTCCGCTTTCTTCTTCCTTTTCCTCTATTTCCTTCAAAGCCGACCCGCGGCGCTGTCAACTTCCTTCATTTTGAATATGGCACCCGTTTTCCATCATTGGCAGGTCAACAGGTGCTATCGATACTACTGCCACCTTCATTCCTCCAGTATTATTCCTTCAAACATATCGGTGCGAATATTATTTCCAGTCCCAAGTGTTAGCTGGGCTAGCGCCTCCACTTGTGCAATTCGCACTCTTCTTTTCTCTCTCTTACACACTGGAGTCGAGTACGAGAGGGTCCCGCGCTTCGTTGCGCCTGCGCGCTCTCTCGGTAGTCCTCGTGGTGCAAGCGAGTGAGCTCCCCCCTCTCCGCCGCCGCCTATGTACACGCATGCGGCAGTATTGCTTCGCGCGCGAGTCCGTTCTCTCTCTCCGTCTCTCTCACTTTCGTGTGTACGGATACTCGGCGATTGCGCAGTGGTTCGAACCTGGTGCGGCTTCACGGCGACGACGTCTACGAGGGAAGGAGTTCCCATCATCCTGAGGTGTTGTCTGCGCGGGTCGGCGTTTCCATCACTTCTCTTTCACCAGCAGCGAGTAACTTCTTTCTCTCTTCTCTTCAACTAGCTCGACGTTATGGTAAGTATTATTTGTTTATTCATCTCTCCTTATCTCCGACACATAAAACAAACCAATTCAATTCCATTATTTCCCATCCTTTCCTTTTGTTTACTCATACGACTCGGTGATGACAATGGCTGAGGTTTGTTATACATTGTTTACCTTTTCCCTAACCTCTCTAGTACCACATGTCAACCTTACCTCTAACCTATCCCATACACTACAATTATTATTTATAAACTCAACTTATTTAATTTAAACAATCATGTAATTCGTTATTACTCTAATTTAATATCTTTCCCTACAGGTAACGATGCCCAGGACCAGCAGGAGCCAGTGCCAAGGAGTCGCCAAACCACCAACGTAGGAGTTTTCCTGACCCAGGAGGAGGTATCATCGACATTTACACACAGGTAATGCACAGGCATTACCTGTGTTAGGTAAGATGTTCCTATTTTAGTATCTTGGTTTATTACTCATATACTAATATCATATATTTGTTTTTCAGGTCTAGACGACAACAAGTTTAAAATTTTATTTATTCATGTGAGGTATTTACTACCTCACAATACCTCCCTCCTAAGTCAGGACACGCTCCTACAAGGAAAGTGGACTGCACTTACAGAATAATTGGCCAAAGCGATAATCATCACCGATCACACATAACCCATTAATTCTCATTCATTCCAACATCTGTCCTCATACTTCTGCCCAAAAATTTTTAGCTTAAGATCATAAAAGAATTACCTACTAATAATAATATATGTATCAACAACAAAAAAAAATATTAATATTAATAATTAATTAATAAAATAAAATAAAAAAAAATCGTTCGTTACCATCCAATACTTACTATCATTCCTAAATTTCCTTATCCTAATATCTCTTTCCATCTATTCCATCGTTCTATCTGTTCCATCATCATCTTCCTGAAAATTAAGGTTTTCCTTCATTTCACATCCTTCCATCTATTCCATCATCTCTACCATCATCATCTTCCTGAAAATTAAGGTTTTCCTTCATTACTTATTTTTCCTTCATTTTATCATCCCTTCTTTTCCTTTATCTTATTTGGAGCGTCCCCGTATGAGGGAAGCAATTATCTGTAATTGCTCCTCCTGGGACAGTTTCATCAGGGCTTCTACCAATCCAGCCCTCGAGGATACCGCGGTGGAAGGGCCTGGTTGTTCCTGAGAGCTGGGTGGTTCGGTTGCCCCGGTCCTCGGGCGTCGGAGGCGGGCAGAGAGTGTAGGAGGGGGACCCGGGATGGTTACCGTCGGAACCCTAACCTCCCGAGGTGGAGTTGGGGGTCTTGGTTCTTCCCCCAGTCCGGCGTATCTCGCGGGATTCACCTCCTTCAACCGCTGGACGTGGATCCGGCCACACCTGGGACACGAACGGGTTCGTACGCCTTTACGGCCGCAATTGCGGCAATACTCGTGTCCCAGGGGTCTTGGACACTGGATGGCGAGGTGGCCGGTCTTCCAGCAGGCAAAACATGCACCGAACGGGGGGTCCAACATCGGGTCTATCATCACCGGGTCCAGATCTCCAAATAGTATGCCCTTCTTCGGTATCGGTTGGGGCACTGACACCTGAGGGGGAACCTTGGGTCCGTCGTCCCAGCGTGACACTTTACGGGGGGTCTGCGGAGGTTCCTCCCCCCCTTCCAGTGTACGCGGTGGAGACTTCCTTAATCCTTTTTCTTCTATCTTCTTCTGCAATTCTTCTCTCTCCTTTTTCAATCTCCTTATTTCTCTTTCTTTCCTTCTTTCTTCTTCCACGTGTCTATCCCATTCCTCCTTTTCCTTGTTCTTCCGTTCTTGTTCCTCTCTTTCTCTTTTCTTCCTCCTCAGCTCTTCCTCCTCTCTCTCTCTTTTCTTCCTTCTCAACTCTTCCTCCTCTCTCTCTCTTTTCTTCCTTCTCAATTCTTCCTCCTCTCTCTCTCTTTTCTTCCTTCTCAATTCTTCCTCCTCTCTCTCTTCCTCGCGTTTCTTTTTCTCCTTCATCTCCTTCCTCTCTGCCTCCATCCTTTCCTCGTCGCGCCGAGCGCGGAATTCCTCCCAAATCCTTTGGGCTTCCGCTCGTCTCCTCGCGTCCTCCCTCTCGAATATCCTCCTCTGTTCAAGGTAGCGTACTTGAACAGGGGGTTCTTCAGGAGATGCTGGTCGGGGAGGGCTGGGGATACCACTCACGTAATCATCCATGGTGAGTTGTCGGCGGGGATTATATCTCCGCGCTCGGCGGCGTGCGGAAAGGCTCCTTGCCTGGTTCCGATAACTGTCGTCATAGACAGGAATCTCCCCCTGCTGGAGAGATAATCCCCTGACTGTGGTGGTTTTCTCCACTTCCACTTTCCTTGGGAGTGGTGCCACCACAGCAGCCGGAGTCCCTCCCCGAACAGCGAGGTCCTCCTGGACGACTAGCCGTCCGTTCGTGAGGGCAGCAATCCCCTCTGGGGATTCTAGGAGAGCTCTATGGAGTTCCTCCACTGCCTCCATGCTCTCCCGTTCCTCCAGACTTATGGAAGCCACTCCCATGGTGCTGACCTCATACGAAGCTGGGATTGGTAGCTTCCTTTTGGGGATTGCTCCCCTGGACCGGTCTATCCCGTCATCCGGTCTATCCATCAGTAGGGATGAGGGGGTGGGGAGAGGTTCCGGAGTTTCCTTGCCGGACATGATGTCTAGCATCTTGTTCCGGTACTCCCTCACCCTATCCGGGTGGTTTACTGGGGTTGGAGGTAGTACTGATGGGTCCCATGGGTCAAAGTCCATGGGCTGGTCCATCCGTGCCTCCTTCCCAACCTCCCCCTCAATCCAAGTGAGTCCCTCTTCCAATACCTTCCTGGCCATGGCCTGGTCAGGAAGGGTGGACTCTGGAGTTGGAGGGGCCGGGGTGGCCAACTCTGCCAACTCCTGTCCGATTGGAAGAGGAACTTCCTTCAATGTCTCGTCTTCGATGGTGTCTCTGCGTTCCTGCTGTCCTTCATTCAGAGGTCGGGGCACCGATAGAATTTCGGTGGCCCTCTCCCCCCCTCCAGACGAGGGCACGCCCGTAGTCGATGTGCCCTGCACGGGAAGCGCGTCTAAACGGACCCACTGATCCTGGTCACCGGAGGGGCGACTGGGTTGAGTTGGAGGAGCGTGCAGCCATTGTGCCAATAACTGGACGGCTTCCTCTTCCTCAGGACCCAGTGTCTCCCGGAGGTGTTCCACGGTGTGCACAGGTGACTTCGGGTGTTGACGGTCCATCTCAGATTCTGCAACAATAAAACGAATACCTTCATAGTTCCATCACATACTTACAACATCCTCAATAAATTTCCATCCATTCTTGTTGTCTCAACACTCTTATACACGGGAAGGGGCATATGGGATCAAATCTTTGACGTGCACCTTCGTGTCTTTTTTATTTTCGCGTTTCAATAAGTAAACCGTTGGGGATAAGATCTTTACTATTTCATATGGACCTTCAAATTTTTCATGTAACTTTGCTGTAAATTTATCTGCTGCTTTTGATAGTACATGCGTAGTTTTTGATACTAAATCTCCAACTTTAAATTCTACATGCTTTTTATTTTTATTATATTCCTTCATCTGTTTTTCTCTTGCTTCATCTAAATGTTTTGAAACAATGTCCCTCAATGCATCTAACCTCTTAGCGCGATCTAACCATACTGTTGGGTCCAATTTCATTATGGGTTTCTTTCCTTCTACCTCTCTTCTTAGACTTTTCACCGGGTGTGGATTTCGTCCAAAATTTAGAAAGGCAGGGGAAACTTTTGTAGAGGATTGGACTGCGGTGTTGATTGCGTGGCGAAGTTCGTGGATATGTTCGTCCCAGCAACGATGATCGTTCTTTACGAACATGGCAATCATGGTTTTTAGGGTCCTGTTGCATCTTTCCACTGGGTTTGCTTGCGGGTGGTATGGTGGGGTTGTGACATGTTTGACTCCGTATTCGTCCAGCATTGCCTTCAATACTTTGTTATCAAACTCTTTGCCATTGTCTGATAAGAAGTATTCCGGCGTTTCCCACCTAAAAAGGATTAGATCTTCTAATGCTTTTGCTACCGATTTTCCATCAGCTTTCCTAATTGGTTTAACCTCGATCCATTTTGTAAACAAATCTTGAAAAACGATCAAATATTTGTTTTGGCTTTTACTGGGTGGAAATTCCATTAGGTCTGCTGCAACAATGCACCACGGTCTATCAATTATTCTCATTCCCATCATTCCTTGTTGTCCACTTTGAGGTGTCTTGTAATGGTGGCATACTTGACATCTTTGTATGTATTTATTAATGTCGTGCCACATACCTTGCCAATAATACTCTCGTGCTACACGATCATATGTCTTTTCTATACCTCCGTGTCCAACTGATGGTATGTCATGAGCTTCCTGCATTACTCTTTCACGATATTCTAATGGTACTACTAGTCTCCAAGTTTCCTCTCTATTTACGATAGGGTCGAGTAATTCATCATATCTATATCTATATAACATTCCATCAATTATTCTCCAATTCTGAAATCTATCTGGAAATTTTTCTACATCACGTAACCTCTTTAAATACCATTCATCCTTTATTTCTTCAAATGCCGCTGCCTCCATAATTTTATCATCATCTCCATCATCGAACATTCGCGATAGCGCGTCGGGAACGTGGTTAAGAGCACCTTTTCTGTGTACTATCTCAAAGTCCCATTCCATCATTTCTAATGCCCATCGTGCTAGTCTACCCGTTGGTTCCTTTTTGTTCCTCAGCCATTTTAGTGCCATGTGATCTGTTATGACGGTGAAGTGATAACATTCGATGTAGGGTCTCAACTTTTTAATTGCCCACAGGACTGCTAGGCACTCCTTTTCTGAAGTTGAGTAGTTCCTTTCAGCATCGTTGAGGACCCTGCTTATGTATATTATCAGGTGTTCTCCATCATCAAAGTTTTGTGTAAGCACTGCACCAATGGCGTTGTTACTGGCATCCGTCTGTAGACAGAAGGGCTTAGTGAAGTCGGGACGAGCAAGTACTGGGGCTCGTGAAATAGCATCTTTTAATTTCTCAAAGGCTTCCTGTTGTTTCTGTTCCCATTTCCACTTCACTGTTTTCCTCAATAGTTTTAGCAAAGGTATTTTCGTTTCCGAGTCTTTGTCTAGGAAACGTGAGTACCAACCTATCATCCCTAGAAATCTTCTTAATTGTTTCACGTCTTTTGGAGCAGGATAGTTCTTTATTGGTGCTATCTTTTCTTGATCCGGACGTAAACCTTCTTTATCCAACACATAACCAAGGTAAGTGACGCTTGAACAACAAAACTCGCATTTATCTCTGTTTACCGTTAAGCCATACTTCACCAGTTTCTTCAGTACTTCCTCTAACCAGCGCATGTGCTCCTCAAATGACTCTGTGGCTATGATGATGTCATCGAGGTAACCAAATACATGTGGCACGTATTCTGGGCCAAACAGAGCATCGATAAGCCTTTGGAATGTCATTGGAGCATTTGTTAAACCAAATGGCATGCGGGTGAATTGAAGAAGACCTTTTCCTGGAACCGAGAATGCGGTAAATCTTTTACTAGATTTATCCAGTGGTACCTGATAGAACGCTTGGCGTAAATCAATTTTAGAGATATAGCGTGCGTGTCTCATCCTGTCCAATATAGTATCCATGTTTGGTACCGGGTATGCGTCTCTTATGGTTTGCTTATTGAGGTCCCTATAATCTATACAGAATCTATAGGTTCCATCAGATTTCTTTACCATCACCGGAGCACTTGTATAATCACTAGCGGACCATTCCACAATTCCTTCATTCCATAATCTTTCCACTTCCTCATGTGCATTCTCAATCATTTTGGGTGACCATCTACGTAGTTTGTGACGAACTGGTATTGATCCTGGTATAATTGCTATGTGGTGTTCTATTATGTTTGTCATCCCAGGTGATGCAGATGGGGGAGGTAGTATTTTAGATACTAACTTTTCCACCTTCTGTCTCTGTGGGTTTGACAATTCCGATATTCCTGCACATTCAGCAAAGATTACTGGATCTTCCTTGGACTCGTTACCATCATACGTTTTGTGCCATGGTCCTTCATGTACTCTCCATAGTCTATGTCTATGGCGTTCGTCGACATCCCATTTAGCGCAGAAGTCTTTACCCAGTACTACATCATGTTCGAAAATTTCTTGTGCCTTCAATTCCAGTATTCCTATGTGTCCATCAACTTCAAGGTTTAATTTCAAAATTCCTATGGATTTATTGATTCCTCCATGAGCATTCTTCACATAGGAATCCGAGGGTAGAAGTCTATCTTTGAACTTCTCTACTACCCGCGGCCCTGCTACTGAAATCATTGCACCTGAATCCAACAATCCTCTAAATATATGTCCACCTATATTTAAACGTACGAATCCTCTATTTTCTAAACTATTCTCTGCTACTATCTTTTCTGTGTCTTCATCCTTCTTATTTACTTCATTCACCATACCAGCATAATCTTGCTTCTCATTTTCTTCAGCAATTTCCTTCACTCTGTTTTTCTTATCATCTATTTCCATTTCAATTTTCTTATCTTCGATTTTTGTCCACTTACTCCAATCTAGATCCCTATTATTACAGGCTGTGTGTTTATTTTCCGTTGATACTGTAGAGTTTCTAGTCGTTGTCAAGCAACTAGGTTGTTTAGCTGTACTTCCCTCATGGTTTCTTGCATTAACCGTTGTACTTGATTTTTGTTCAGTAGAATTCTCATTTATCTGTTGAAATAAATCCTCAACTGCTGTAAGTAATGTTGGCATCTTCTTGTAATCGGACTTTTCTTCTTCTTCAAATATTCTCTTCATCTCTTCATTAGGCTTAACATAATTCAGGGTGATCCTATCACACCCGGAATTGTTTTCACCGTCATTAGCTTCTTTCATAACTTCATTAACAACATTATTATTACTAACATCCTTCACTATTAATTTATTTTTCGTTTCATTTTCTTCTTTTCTTTCTAGATTATTGCATGGTAGGTGCTTTGATTCTTCCGTCATCTTCATAAACATTTCGTTCATCCTCTCTGACCAATCAACTTTCTTACTTTTCTTCCCTTCACTTCTTCTCTTTAATACCTCATCTATAAGAGTCCATTTCTTCTCGGACAGTGTGTTCGAGTTTATTGTCTCTTGATGAATGTTTGGGATCCCTGTTGCTGTTGCTGAGGGGTTTTGGATCCCAATTGACCCCCAGCGTTGCCGTTTCCCCATGCTTGTTTTAACGGTATGCATGTCGGACAGTTATTGAATGTATATCCTTGAGTCCCGCAAACTTGGCATGAGAAGTTGTTCTGTTGTGACCTAGATGGGCAGAAGTTAGCCTTGTGTCCATTTTGTTTGCAAATGTAGCAAGTTACAGACGGACATTCTGAGGCTCTGTGTCCCACCTGGTTACAGTGAAAACAGGCTCCAATGAATCTCTGATTAACAGCAGAGTTTCCGATTTGTGGTTGTTGGTTAAACCGATGCCTAGCCCCTGTTTGGTTTTGAGAGAAATTTCCTTGATTACCAGCATTTCCCCAATTTCCAACATTTCCTCCGTTGTTAGTCGAATTTCCAGCATTTACCATATTTCCATAACCACCATTATTTTGTTTATACGGTCGGTTGTTTTGCCAGTTCGTCCATTTTTGTGTTGGTTGTCCATTTTGTTGAGGTCTAGTCACATTTGCAGCAAATTGGGGTACGTTTACCGCAGCTACTGTCGGTGGAGGCATCATATCAGGTAACTCCACTGTTGCTTGTATGCTTGGTTCCTTTGACGATTGTTTTGCCTTCTTATTCGTACCCTTTTTGTTGTTCTTGTTTTTCTTATCCTCTGTTTGGACAGGGCAAGTTTCCGACACGTCTTTTCCATCAATTGTTGCAACTCTACCGACTTTCAATGATTCCGGTGCTGCTGCTTCAGGAATTTTTGTGTTCTCTATTGACGGAGGTGGTCTAAATCTTTTATCTAAATCAATTTTATCCTCGTATCTTCTACCATATTTTTCAATTTGTTCGTATGTTTTACATTTTCTCTCAGGCATGTGGTCTCTGTAATCTGGTTTCAAGTTCCTCCAGACTACTTTGATCTGTCTTGCCATGGAAGGAGGAGTCCTTAAATGAGAGAATATGTGTTTCATACAACTCACATAATTGGTTATGGTTTCGGACTTCCCTTGCGTTCGCTTCCAAGCTTCATCCCACACATCTGTTTCCGTCAGTTTTTTCGTGAATTGTGCACGGAATGCTTTAAGGAAGTCTTTCCATCCTTTCTTCCGCAATTCCTCGTGCACATTGGTATACCAGCGACCTGCTTTCTTCGTGAAAACAAATGGCAAGCCTTTGAAAAATTGTTTATCCGTCATTTTCATATTCATGTGGAAATTGGTTAGCCTGCTTAGAAACTCGTTTGGATTGTCCTTTTCCTCACCAGAGTATGTGAGATTCCAACTCTTAAAGGCTCTGATAATTTGATCGTTCTCTTGGAATCGGGAACTTTTCGACTTTTTCTTTTGTTTAGATTTCTTCTTATTTTTCTTATTTTGTACTTCATCATCATCTGAGTTTGAATTATCTTCACTACTACTGTTAGAATCATCACTGCTAGTATCCTTTTCATCATCACTATCATCAGAGTTATCATCATCATCACTACTATCATCAGAATTCGAGTCTTCACTATCATCTTTACTATTCTTTTTCTTATTTTTCTTTGTTTTCTTCTTTTCTTTATCCTTTTTCTTATCATCTTTCCTTTTCTTGTGCTTTTTCGTGTTTGTCCCCTTTTTCTTTTCTGTTTTCTGTTCTACTTCTTTTTCTTCGAGTTTTGAGTTTTCTGTTGCTGTATTTTGATTTTCTTCTGCTGGAGTAGTGCCCTGCATTGGTTCTTTAGGATACCTTTCTTCTCCATTAGGTCCCGATTTGTCTTCCTCTTGTGGATGTTGTCTATGATTCCTCTCGTGCGATGGTGTGCTTGCTCTTTGGCTTAGGTTCATCTGTTCTAGGTTATCCATAAATTGGTTGACCATCTGTCCAATGCTAGTGTTTACTCCAGCTTCTCTATTATCTGCGTTATTATTTTCCTTCCTTATACTATTATGCCGTTTATGTGTCCTTTTCCGTCTCTCTGCATTTCCTGAATCCGTGCTGCAATCATCATCACTGGTAAATGATGAGGTTGAGTCTCTTTGTGGTACTTGTGTGAATGGTTTCAAAGGCTTTTCATTTTTATTCGGAATTTATAACATAAACGCGATACCGCAAATAATCCAACAAAAATAATAATATGTTCACATACGAAATAACGTGGCCGGCGGGCAGTCCACTTACCGCACGCGAGACGATATTTCCAAAATCTTCCAACAATAAATATCTCCTGGACTTCTCTCCAACAGATTTTTCCTCCAATCAATACTCTCAATACCAAATATCTCCTTCTTCTCACAACGATAATTCTCCTCAATCTCAATAAATCCACAATAATCTACAATACTTCTGAAATAATCTGGTCACTTAGGAAAATACACTGGCGTCTCTTATAACGGATCAGCTAGTAATGATTTCCTCTCCTCCCTTTTCCGCTTTCTTCTTCCTTTTCCTCTATTTCCTTCAAAGCCGACCCGCGGCGCTGTCAACTTCCTTCATTTTGAATATGGCACCCGTTTTCCATCATTGGCAGGTCAACAGGTGCTATCGATACTACTGCCACCTTCATTCCTCCAGTATTATTCCTTCAAACATATCGGTGCGAATATTATTTCCAGTCCCAAGTGTTAGCTGGGCTAGCGCCTCCACTTGTGCAATTCGCACTCTTCTTTTCTCTCTCTTACACACTGGAGTCGAGTACGAGAGGGTCCCGCGCTTCGTTGCGCCTGCGCGCTCTCTCGGTAGTCCTCGTGGTGCAAGCGAGTGAGCTCCCCCCTCTCCGCCGCCGCCTATGTACACGCATGCGGCAGTATTGCTTCGCGCGCGAGTCCGTTCTCTCTCTCCGTCTCTCTCACTTTCGTGTGTACGGATACTCGGCGATTGCGCAGTGGTTCGAACCTGGTGCGGCTTCACGGCGACGACGTCTACGAGGGAAGGAGTTCCCATCATCCTGAGGTGTTGTCTGCGCGGGTCGGCGTTTCCATCACTTCTCTTTCACCAGCAGCGAGTAACCTCTTTCTCTCTTCTCTTCAACTAGCTCGACGTTATGGTAAGTATTATTTGTTTATTCATCTCTCCTTATCTCCGACACATAAAACAAACCAATTCAATTCCATTATTTCCCATCCTTTCCTTTTGTTTACTCATACGACTCGGTGATGACAATGGCTGAGGTTTGTTATACATTGTTTACCTTTTCCCTAACCTCTCTAGTACCACATGTCAACCTTACCTCTAACCTATCCCATACACTACAATTATTATTTATAAACTCTACTTATTTAATTTAAACAATCATGTAATTCGTTATTACTCTAATTTAATATCTTTCCCTACAGGTAACGATGCCCAGGACCAGCAGGAGCCAGTGCCAAGGAGTCGCCAAACCACCAACGTAGGAGTTTTCCTGACCCAGGAGGAGGTATCATCGACATTTACACACAGGTAATGCACAGGCATTACCTGTGTTAGGTAAGATGTTCCTATTTTAGTATCTTGGTTTATTACTCATATACTAATATCATATATTTGTTTTTCAGGTCTAGACGACAACAAGTTTAAAATTTTATATATTCATGTGAGGTATTTACTACCTCACAAAGTATGTCCCAAAACCAGCATCAAATATTAAAAATAGTATAGAATTAAAAAAGATCATTGACAAACTAATTGTGCCTGGAAATTACAGATTAGTATCGTTTGACGTTGTCTCACTTTTTTCAAATTTACCGAGAGATTTAATTATACGAGCAGTTTCTAAAAAATGGAAATTTATAGAGAGTAATATTCCTATTGTTAAAGATGAATTCTTGGAGGGGATAGAGCAACTTTTGGACTCAACTTTCTTACAATTTAATAATAAAATTTACAAACAATGTATGGGAGCTCCTATGGGCTTTTGCACAAGTCCGTGGTTTGCGGACATGGTATTAGAAGATTTAGAAAACTGTTGTTTAAAAGATTTCAAAAAGGATATTGTTTTGTACAAAAGGTATGTAGACGACACGATATTAATTGTCAATCATGAGAAGATCGATCTGATATTGAACGCCTTCAATAGCTATTGTGAACCTATAAAATTTACAGTGGAAACTGAAATAAATAAAGAATTACCGTTTCTTGATTTAAAAATACATAGATTCGATGATGCTATTTGCAAGACAAATTGGTACCGTAAAGACACAGCTTCTGGACGTTATCTCAATTACTTTTCACATCACCCACGTTCCCAAAAAATAGCAATGGTTTATAATTTGGTTGACAAGGCCGTTTTATTATCGGATTCGATTTTTCATGATGGCAATATTGTGCTAGTGCGTAACTTTTTACTTAATAACAATTATCCATTTGACTTCATAAATAAATTCATTAACAAACGATTGTCACTTTTACATAATGCTAATGATATTTTAATAAATAATAACATTATAAAAAGAAATTAAATTTTGAGACCAAAGGTTGTTTTACCTTTTATTAAGGATTTAACACCGTGCCTCAATGTACTCATAAAAAAGTTTGATTTTCTACCAATAAACCGCATGATCAATAAATTTAGCAATATTATAAAATTAGGCAAGGATAAAAATGAAAAACAGGAGATGTGCAATATTGTTTATAAAATACCTTGTAAAGACTGTACAGCGCAATACATTGGCACGAGTAAACGTAAATTAAAATCACGAATTCGAGAGCATAAGAATGATGTACGCAATGAAAGTGAAAGATCTGCATTAGCGGTCCATAAGAGAAATACTAACCACAAGATTGATTTTAATAAGGTTTCTATCATTGATATCGAGAATAATATGAAAAAACGAATGTTTTCGGAGATGCTGAATATATATACACACGATAACACACTTAACCGTATAGAAGATGTGAATTTTTTGAAGAATATGTATAAAGAAGCGTTGAATACTGTGAAGCTATATTGTAATTAATATTGTTTAACTGTTATAAATGTTTTTATGCTCTCCATTGCGTTTGTTGGCTTGAGAACAACTGGCTCTCGGTATTAGCGTACTATGTGTAGTGAGGAGGTTGGGCGACTCGCGTTAAGTTTCGGAGCGATCCGGGGAATCCCGGCAGTATTAAGATTGACGGGGCGTGCCACTTCTCCGCGGCGCATGTTCGCCTGATACGCGGGAGCTCTCGACTCGACTTAGCCTCGTAATACAAAATGTTCCCCTCTTTCGTTGGTTGGATTTATTGATGTATGGGGCGAATATACGTATGTATATATGTATGTTGTGTATATGTACATGTATGTATATGTGTGTGTATGTATGTGTATACTGTAAAATGTATTGATGGAAGGTTGGGCACGAGTCTGGAGACTTTATGAAGTTTAATTGTGACTTAGGACTCCCTTCGGGGAGGTCCTATGTATATAGATATATATATGTATTTTTTAAACAATGTGTTCTGGAGACGACAGCGTGGGTGGTGAAAATTAGCAAAAAGGTTTTTAAATTGTATTCTTTTTAATGGTATTACTGAAAATTATTGTTTTTAATTCGAGAATTAAACGTGATGCGTTGAATTTTTATAGAATGTATATGTAATAATGAAGAGTGGCTTTTGCGAGATTTACACGAGTGATATGTGGTTTTTTTGAGTTTTGTTAGAATTTGGTGAGTTATGATTTGTTTTGTGACATCGATGTAAATATTTCACTATTGGGTATTAATCTATATATTTTGTAAATTATTAATTTTTTTAGCCTTGAAAAGGGACGGCGTAAAAACGTCCGAAACGTCGGCATATTTTTGTAACTTAAATAAACATCTGTAAACACCATTGGTTCGTGACGATCAATAAAGGACACTTTTTATTTTATAATACTTATTTATACCCTAAAACATAATACATTATTATTTTGCTACTATATGTAAAAGGGCATTCTTCTATAATATAAATTTATTTACAAATAAATAAATAAATAATACTAATCTTTAAATTCAAACTATTTATTTAAAAATAATATAAAAAGTTTCTAGGTATTTAATAGTTCTATTTTTAAGCTATTATTTATATCTAGTTTGTACCTATTAAAAATAGTGTTTGTATATATAAGAAAAAATTTTAACAATTTATTTAAGTAAATAATTATACATTAAATGTATATTGACAATACATATTTTTAATTTTTTGAACTTTAAAAATTAAATTTTAGGTTATTTTTACAAATATTTTTTATAGCTTTTTTATAGATATAAAAACTAGTGCTAAATTTAATAGCATATTTTGTGTCTATTTTTTGGCTATTTAATATAGTATAATTATTTTATACCAATAAAATAGGTATTTAATCGACATTTTCTACTAAATATTATGATTTCTATATTTTATACCTATAAACTACTTTGGCGACTATAAAACATTTTTGAATTTCCACCAGGGTATCGACGGCTTTTATATTATAATCTGGAAAATCTTCTAATTTTGAATTTTCCTCAATTTCATAATTTTTAATTTTTTCATCCCCATTATCATATTGAATAGTTAAGGATTCGTATTCATTTTTATTTATTAATTGTGAGTTATAAGATATTTTACTTATTTCCTTCCCTGTTTCAAAAGTAATTTGTTCTTTTTTAGTATCCATACACATTTTTAATTCTTTTGAGTATCATACCCGATAATACATGATTTTACTAATTTCGGTATAATTAAGAAAATTATTTGTGTTTTTAGATTATTTATTTCAACATTTGCTAATATTTGCTTATTTATTCGCGTAGCTTTTAAACCGGTAGCACCTTTTATAATTTTTTATGATATTGGTAAAGTAGGAATCTTTTCTAATCATTGTATATTTTTAATATAAAATTCTTCTGAAATACAAGTAACTTCACTACGTGTATCAATTGAAGTGTTAATTTCAATATTTGCAATTTTTATTTTAATTTCTGGACAAGTAATAGCATCATTATTTTCAAATTCTTTATTATTATTATCCGGTTCAATATCGTAAATTAGATCTTTACGTGGATCTTCATATATCGTATTTATCATAAAATTTTCTTTATTTATTTTTTCAATTTATTCAATTTTTGAGTTAATTCATTATTTTTCCCTGTAGTTGCATTTTCATTAATTTTTAAAAGGTTATTAAGTGATTTTTTGTCGTCCATGCAGTGTATTTAAGAGTAGTTTAGGTTTTCCTCGATATTGATGAACAAACCATATTTATTTATTTGGCGACGTTTCGATGGATATCCTCCATCCTCATCAGGCTATACCTTTTTATTAAAAATGATTTCATTTTACAACATCTTTTAAACACAATTTTCACATATATAAATCTAAGTTACTTACTATTTCGTCAATATATAGGTATACACATATTATTAACAGCATCTCTGATGCGTCGCTCTATAATTGAAAACAATGATTAAAATAACAAACGTTTAACAATTTTTGCACAGAGATTGAGGTTATATATAACATACCTTTCCCCTATTGTTGTGTCCATAATCAACACAAAAAATTGAAAATTAAATAAATACTTAAAGAACGTTACAAAATAAATTAACACATAAACACACATATTAAGCAAAAGGCAGTCAAATATTAAAATAAAGCTAACAATGTATATCACAGACAGTTAATACTGAAAAATTTGAAATATCACGTCCCCCGTTTTCAGAGACACCTATGCGATCAATCTTAATCAGATCGACAACACAGTCATCCCCACCACAGGCGCAAAACCTCAAATTAAGTAAATTATGTGTACTGATAAGTAATAAAAAATTAATAAATTATTTATGATTATTTACAAGAGAATTCAAAAAATTTTTTTATAAGACTAAATTAAAATTTACTATTTCAATAAAAAATATTTTTTCCCGTTAAAACAATTAATAATTGGTAATAAAAATTTAAAAAATTAAATTTAAGTAGTTAAGTATTTTATTAAATTTTAAATATAGTAGATTAACTGAACAATTTTTATAATAATGAAGAATCTTTTAATTATGAACCTAAATGAGAAGAAATTAAAAAAACCAAAAAAATATATATTTGAATTTACCGCGTCGCGCATCGTGCAAGACATAATACGCGCATCGATCAACACGCAAGTCGATCACTCACCTTATCCAAACATCTGATCGATATACATTGATTTGAGGTTATGTCATAGGGGAGAGATACACATTATAATTTAGATTTTAATTTAATACTATTGATAATGTCACTGTAATGTTGGCTAAGATGTCTAGTATCGTCTTTGCAATTGATCGCATTATGTTGCAGATTTATGTGGATCATTTCTGATAATACTCGTTTTTTCCAATTCTTTTCAGTATCAAGTATTTTGACGTTGTCAAAATCTAACGAATGATCATATGCGAGCATATGTTCATTGATTACATAGTGCGACTCAGTTTTGTTTATATTAACTTTATGTTCTTTAATACGACATTTTACTTGTCTCTTTGTTTCACCTACATAACTAGCATTACAATCTTTACAATCTATTTTATACACTACATTAGTTTTAGTTAATTTGTCTATTTTATCTTTGCCCCTCACAATAACACCATCAATTTTATTATAAATTTTAGGTATAACTTTGATAGCTTTGCCCTTCATAGAACCAGATATTTTTTCATAAAATTTAGGAATAAAAGGAATATTTAAAGTTGCTTTATAATTAGTTACTACTCTATTATTAACTTGATCATTATTATGACTAGAACTATATTTTATTTTCTCTAATCTTTTTCTTACATTATGATTTATGAACTTTTTTGGGTAACAATTATTTTTTAAAAATTCTTTGACTAGTTTAATATTGGTTCCATGAAATTTTTCATGTGCTAACAAAATTGCCTTGTCCACCAATGTATATACCATAGCCCGCTTTTGCTGTATTGTATGACTAGATTCAAAATGTAAAAATCGTCCTGAAAAGGTATCTTTCCTATACCAATTAGTAATAACTTTTCTATTTTCATTCCTTATTAGTGATACCTCTAAAAAACTTATATGACCATTATTCTCTTTTTCATGAGTGAACTGCAATTTCTCATGGTAGTTATTGAAAACTTCAATTACATTTGTTAATTTATTTTCGGGAATACACATAATTGTATCATCCACATATCTGTAATAGAACGGTGGAATAAAATCTAATTTTTTGAGACAGTATTGCTCCAAATCTGTCATAACAATATCAGCAAAAATCGGGCTTAGCGGGCTGCCCATAGGACTTCCATATAGTTGTTGATAATATTTATTATCCCATTGAAAGTAAGTGTTGCGCATCAAAAATTTTTTATGCGCAACACTTACTTTCAATGGGATAATAAATATTATCAACAACTATATGGAAGTCCTATGGGCAGCCCGGTAAGCCCGATTTTTGCTGATATTGTTATAATAAATTCTTTGGTGAATGTATATTAGAAAAAATCAGGTAGATGTTGGAATAAATCCAGTATTCCACATCATCTGAGTATTTTTCTATGGAAAAAGGAAAGTTTGAATAATTCGGGTAGAAGAAAAAGCGAATCTATCGCTCCTTTTCGTCCGAATGTATTCCAAGGAATGGGCTTTAAATGATAAAAGGACTTGGGTAAAGATTGGAATGATTCCAGCATTCCATCTTATCCAAGTACCTTCAAATGAACATTACACCTCTAGCTGTTCAATCAAACTCACTAAATTTAAATAGCAATAGAAATTTATTTCTAGAAGTGGCGAGGAGGGTGCTTCCTTCCTCGCCTTACAGCTCGAGGCGAATGCTGCTTTCGACAGCGAGACGGCCGGTTTTGTACATTTGGTTAGAGGTGGGGACTGCTCTCCCACTTTCTTCGCACCTACAGCTGGAGTTTTCGGCTTACCTCTCTTCTTATTATCCTCTTTGTTGTTTCGCATGATTTTGGCGCAGGGTCGTCAACCTTTCTGTCTTTATATTGATTTTCGTTAGTTTTCAAAATCTGACTTTTATATTAATATAATAATTAACAAACGTGAAAAACAATCTTAATTTTAATTTTAATTGATAAAATTCATTTTACTTCAATTTATTGTTCAAATGCTTATTTATTTTTTATCACTTTTCTTACATATTTTTTTTATATAAATATAATGTATAATTTAAAGAAATTTTCAAATTTTATTAATATTAACTATAAACAATATAAATTTGCAACTTAGTCAATTTTAGTCGTAATTCAATTTCAAAATATATATATTTTGCAAAATAAAAAAATTTTTAAATAAAATTATAAATTTTCTCAATTTTGATTTATTAATTATTTAAATAAATTAATTTAAACAATTAAAAAAAATCTTCCGAGAGTCGGGCTTAAATCCGGACCTCTTACATGGCACGCTTACACTCTACCGCTTGAGCTGTTACGCTATGTGACTGGAGCAATATATGGTACATATAGATACAATTTTAATTGTACAATTTCAACAAATTTAAGTATTTAAATAATAATTTTAAATACCCATTTTTACGACATTGGATGTGAAAGTTATGTGTATGAACGGTGTATTTGACGAAAAGTTGATGTCCTTTTCTATAGTCCAAGTCCCGTTAAACGGAGGGTCATTGTGATTTTTCGTGCACAGTTTATGCTACTATCTCTGTAAAATATATTTTTCCTTCCAGCGTTAGCCAACATATTAATGTTGTTATCCGACTCTTACGGCGAGGACGTGCTGGTAAGATATACATTTCAAGAATCAAATTTTTTTGTAATAAATCCGATTTTTTAACGCTACAATTAATTAATAGATAGTGCAATATATATTTTACCTAAATTATAGTAATTTCTTGATGAAGTTCAGCGCAAGCATTTATTAGTTATTTTATGTATTTAATTTTAATTTAATGTTTCAGTAGTAGTAATAAATTCATTTTTTAATATTTTTTATACTTGATGGAATGAATATATATTCTTTTCCTTATTTACAATGTGATAAGTTGCAGCCGAAATTCGATCATATTTTGACGATCTTCAGCGCAAACATTTATTCATTATTCTGCATGTTTACTTTAATGATTTAGTAGTAGTAATATTACAATGCTTTTTCTTATACTTGATGTAATGAATATAAATTTTTTGCGCCCAGCTTGTAGTACCGAGATAGAGTTCGCGCGCGCACGGCAACAACAATGTGTTGGTGACCGATGTATTGTTTTTTACGGGAAAAAAAACCGAAGTGTCGGTGCATCTCGTGTGTGGGTGTGAGGTTTTTCTCCCCACCAGTCTCCACGTCGGCGTGCGGGGCAGCACGTCCCACAGGGAGTGAGAGAAGGAAGCCAAGAGTCGACCGCCTTCCCGACCGTTGGAGTGAGAGAGAGATAAGCACGAGGACGAGCTATCTCTCCGTTGCCCAGTCGTTTCCGGCCGAGGCGAGATATTTAGATACGCGGTAAGTGGTGCACCACGTTTAGAGCCCGCGTGTCTGATTAATATTTCGTGTCCCGATTTACCTGGTACGGTCCAGGTGAGGAAGCATTCCTCCTTTCACCCTCTCGTGACAAATCCCGCCCGGGTAGATAGGTCGGTGGTTCGCGGGAGCCACTTCACGAGAGAAGGCGCGCGTGACGTAGGAAGCTTATACGTCAGAGCTCCCTACGTCAGAGATACATACGTCACGAGGTGTGACGTATAGCTATCAGGTTAAGCAGCCGATCATTCCCATAACGGTTGCTCGTAACTCTGCAGTTAAATAGATTTTAACTAATTGTTTTCGCGCTGACCTCGGGGGTAGTCATCGGTACGACTCCCCTTAACTTGTTAACGTTCATTTGTTGTTAATTTATTAATAGAGCCCAACACACAGTATCTAAGTCAAACGAGGTATTTGACGTTGTTAACGGCATTGCACGGGAATCAAATTGATTCCCGGCCGCATCGTGGGACTGCACACTTAAGGTTGGTAAGTTGGGACAAATTGGGCCTAACCGTGGGCATTACATATCCCCAGTACCCACCCCGTTACAAAGTTCATTATTTTTTGTTGTTCAAAAATTATTTTTTGTTCAATATTTTGTTCTATTATTTTCATTTCTGATGCATTGAAATTCAGTTCTTTTTTATTAAAATTATAAGTGTGAATGACGTTTCTTTTGATTGGTATTATTAAAACATTATAGTTAATACTTTGTAAAACTGGAAACATTGTAATATTACGTGTTTCGTATATTTTTAGTAAATGTAAACGCATTTGGGAAATATCGAAATTTAAATTACATGGGCATACATTAAATACAATAGAGACAGCAAAAGCTATTGCGAAAATTCCGCAATCATAGCTATTACTTTGAAATTGTACTGTTTGAAAAACAGTTTTTAATTGTCGACTATCTGAAAATAATATATTGATGTAAATTTTATGTTCATCTTGCAAACATTTAGCATTGAAACTATCACAAATGTGTACTGTTCCATTATTGTAATACATACAAATCCAATGCCCTTTCTCATAATTTGCAGAAAATAATAATTGAATGTAATCTTTATTCATTGGAACTGATTTAATATTATATGGTTTTGGAATCAAAATAGTTGCTTGCATATTGAATGGAGTACATAATTTGAGAATGTTATTAAATTCGAATATGTGCTCATCATTTAATATAGAAGCATCGCCACTATATGATCCAGTGCTTTTTACAATTAATTTTTGTTCTTCTGTCAAACCCATCATAAAAAACGGTTTATTCTACAAAAGGATTCACTGTTATAATAATAATTTTAATAATTTATTTAAATTGATTAATAATAATTATTGTAATTTTTTCATTTTTCTAAACGATTTTTTTATATTTTTTATGAATCCTTTATGTAAAGCTGAAAAAATTAAATATAAATTAGTAATAATAGTATTTATAAAAAAGCAGTTTTAATCAAAACGCCCCAAATTGTTTTTTTCGTTTAATGATCTGCTTCTTAAAGGAAAAATCAACGGATTCATTTAAAAATATCATTTCTGATGAAATTTTTACGTTTTTTTCGTTATTCGGACATATTTACGATATATGTATCCGTTTTTGCAACACAATTGTTTAAGCAAATTAAAATGCGAAAAAATTGAGAATTTTTTGCAAGTAATTATGTTGTCGAGCATGATAACCTTATTCAGTTCGTGTTAAATCGTTGGATTTGGAAGCAAAAATGCCTATACTAAACTGGTAGGTTAATTAGTATAATTTAAATGTATTTGCAAAGTGTACCCTTATTAAATTTTATTATGAGCAAACTAACTATTTTGGTGGTCGCCATTTTATTATTTAGTATAGCCGTATGCCACTAGATCGAATGATTTAGTAGTATCCAAATATGGTGTCAAGCTAAAAAACACGATTATCTGCAAAAAATCTATCAATTTACGTATTTTATTCATTCAAAAAAAATGTATTGCAAATAAAATTAACGCAACACTTAATTTTGGCCAAAAAAGGCGCAAATTCGAATATCAATACTTTAGGTAAAAATTATCGTAAGGAAATCAATTTTTTTTAAATTAAAGCTTCAATGTACAGAAACTCTGCATAGGTTAATGTAAAAATGAGGTATTAAAGTTGAATACTTGTACTTTTTAACGGTAACGAGAAAAGTACGGGTAGCCATATAAATTTAACCCTTTTACGCTCTGCGTTACTCTCATATAACACAATTTCATAAATCGCAAATAATATTCTAACAAATATTTTTTAACTCAAAATATCGTAATTGAAAGATTATAGTGTCTACTTTCTTGAATAAAAAAAATATTTTTTAAATATTTTTAGAATTTTTTTTATCGTTGAAAAACTAAAATTGACAAATTTTTCGGAAATGTCAATTTTTTAGAAATACTCATAAAACATTTAATACTATAATATTGTACTAATATTATTATATGATATCTTAAGAGTATTTTGTCTCTATTTTTAGATAATTATATATCAATTAAGCTCTAATATACCACATGCAAAAATAAAAAAATAAATTTTTTAGTCACAATTTGTTGAAACAGAATTTAATGAAAAATGATTTTTCTTAGTTTTTTCTATTAACTAATTAATAAATAACAATGTGGAATTAATACATTTCTATATTTTTGAACAGGAAAAATTTGGGCGTAAAAGGTTTAAAAAAAGAAAAGAATCAAAAGTAAGAAGTAGATCGTTGAAAGAACATAAAAAATTTAGAGTTGTGGTTAAAAACAAATTAATTCAGTGAACTAAATATAATTAATATAAATTTAATATTCTATTCATAAACTTATACTAAATAATAATGCATAATTCATAATCTTAAGTAATGAGAAATTGCGCCACTTAACGTTTCTCGGCCCAGATGAACACTTTTTTAATACGTTCTTGAACGTTAAATATAATGATAAAAATTTATTCAAAAAATTGATCAACACACATTTCCAAAGTATTTTTTCCGCTCTTTCGAATGCTGTTGTAAGCATTAGTGTCAAATTCTATTCAAAAAGTTATAAATAATTGTTCTCAAAAAAAAGCCAAATTTTATGTATATAGGGGTTTTTCGCTGACTGTGAGTATAACTGAAAATCTACATTATATTAAAGTTATCTTTTTGAGCGATTTTGTAAAAACTCCCCAATTCTTGCGAAAAATACTTAAAGCATATATTTTATGATAAATATGTGTTAGATAAGTTAATGCTTCATATTACTGACAAAAAATTATTATTATATTTCTTATATTCACTCGTATTGAAGTATATTTCTTAATACATTAACGATTGATTTAACGAGTCACTTATAATTCTTATGCACAACGTTTCGGAAACATTTTTGTCTCCCTCTCCATGGAGTATTACCCCATACAAAGCGAACGCAAGCATTCAGTAGACGCTGTAATTTCAAATTCCTGGTAGCATCCAGATCGTGATAAACAGCGCAGGCGTAATCGAAATGCGGGAATATTAGAGCTTCGACAAGGCTCTTTCTGTTCTGGCGCGAAAGCGCTCTTTTAACAAATCTTAAGGAGTGAAGAACTCCGTGAACTCGCTGCGATACAGATGCGACCTGACGAGACCAGTCCAGGGTGGGTGTAATCCATATGCCCAAAGATTTGACCTCAGATTCATAGTTAAGGAAATCATTCCCTATTGAAACGCAAAATGAAAGCCTGACTTCCCAAGATCATCACTTTCGTCTTTTTAACATTTAGATTCAGACCATTTAATCTCGCCCAGTTGTCTATCGCATTAGCGTCTTCCGAAATACTTTGTACACCCTGATCAAGATCAGTTGGGTAGAACGAGTGATAGATCTGGGTGTCATCCGCAAAAATCATATGGTTAGAATGCTTTAACACCCGCGGGAAGTCATTAATAAATAATAGAAAATAAGAGTGGGCCGAGGACACTGCTTTGCGGCACCCCCCTAGACGTGTCAAGCCAGGCCGAACCCCCCCCCCCCCCCAGCTCATCCACAACTGATTGGGAACGTCCAACCAGATAATGGTAGAACCACGATAGAACCGTGCCCGAGCAACCTAAAGAGCGTAATTTACAAAGCATCAGGTCATGTGGCACCGAATCAAACGCTTTCGAAAAATCAAATAAAATAAGAATAGTGATCATTCGTTTGTCTATGGCTCTCCTAACGTCATCCAAGACACCAATCAAAGCCGTCTGGGTACTATGCCCAGAGAGAGAGACTATGCTTAGAGACTATGCCTAGAGAGAGAGAGAGAGAGAGAGAGAGAGAGAGAGAGAGATTGATTGATACTTTTATTCGGTATTTTTAGGGGAAACCCCCGTATACACAAAAGTTACATAAGTTACAAATCGCAATAAACAATAGAACAATAAAATCGGAGTACAGAGATCGGAATAAAATATAACAAATTTATAATAATAAAAATATAACAAATTTGTATAATACAATGAATAAAATAAAATAACAATAAAATAAAATAGCGAACTAACTGTATAACAAAAATAAAATATAACTGGCAAATAAAATATAAAATAAAACAAAGTATATGATGTAAATAATAAAATTAATAAATAAAATGATAAAAATAAAATGATAAAAATAAGATGAAATTGTTGAATATAATACAAATAAAATATATATGTCGTCGAGAGATAAAACGTAGAATAAAAATAAATAAATAAATAAAAATGTATAAAACAGCGCACGCAGAGGTAAAAAACAAATAGGAAATAAATAAATAAATACATAGATAAACAAATACATAAAAGCCGCAGTACAATGAATCGTGACTAGATAATAGTTTAAATATAAGTACGAGTTCAAGTAAAGCCTAAAGATCGGGCAAGGGAGGGCACTCTAAACTCTCATCAACCACTCTCGATTCCTACGCCCGACGATCAAGCTCAGAGAGATGTAGTGCCAGTGAGGATTTAAAGGAAGGGAAGAGGAGTGGGTCGAAGTTAGTAAAGGGAAGACTGTTAATAAGGCGAGAGGCTATAATTACATAAGAGTTATTGAAGGCTTCGGTCCTAGGAGGAAGGTAAAATGGGGAAAAGGGTGGGTGACGAGAGGAAGTTCGGGAGGAAAAGGAAGAATCGCGAAGGGTAAAGTGACTAGCAATATAGGATGGGGAACTATGGGAGATGATATTGTAGGCACTACAGCCGACGAAGAGGGATCTCCTGAGCTCGACCGATAACCAACCAAGTGTGAGGCGGTAGGACGTTACGTGCTCTCTCCAGGGTATGTTTCCCCACACAAAGCGAACGCAAGCGTTTAATAAACGTTGGAGTTTTAGGTTTTTAGTGGCGTCAAGATCGTGAAAGACCGCACAAGCGTAGTCAAAGTGTGGGAAAACAAGCGACTCAACAAGATGTTTCCTATTTTGTCGCGAGAGAGCTCGTTTGAAGAATCTCAGAGAGTGCAAGACTCCATGAACTCGCTGCGATATCGACGCAACCTGGCGAGACCAATCCAGGGTGGGGGTAATCCAAACGCCCAATGATTTGACCTCTAAAGCATACTCAAGGGAATTGTCACCGATTTTGATTTTAGGGGCCGAATCTAAATCAATGCGCGAGATAAAAGCCTGACTATCCAGTATCAACACTTTCGTTTTGCTTACATTCAGACTTAATCCGTTAGATCTCGCCCAGTTTTCGACCGCATTTGCGTCTTCTGAGATTCTCTGGACACCCAGGGTGAGATCAGCAGGAGGGAAAGAGTGACAGATCTGGGTGTCATCCGCGAAAATCATGTGATTTGAGTGCTTTAAGACCCTCGGCAGGTCATTTATAAAAATGGAGAAAAGAAGTGGGCCAAGGACACTTCCCTGAGGAACCCCCCTAGATGTGTCAAGCCAGGCCGAACTAGAGCCTAGTTCATCCACCACCGCCTGGGAACAACCCACGAGGTAGTGGAAAAACCAGGACATGACCGTGTCCGAACAGCCCAGAGATCGCAGTTTGCGCAATAAGATATCGTGTGGAACCGAGTCAAACGAGAGAGATAGATAGATAGATACTTTATTGGGTTATTAGGGTAGAAACCCTGTTAACACAAAATTAAATACAATGTAGATGATACAGAATATAAAAATACAAAATTAAACATGATA
Organism: Theocolax elegans; assembly: GCA_026168455.1. NCBI lineage: Eukaryota > Metazoa > Arthropoda > Insecta > Hymenoptera > Cerocephalidae > Theocolax > Theocolax elegans. The sequence goes on from CM047425.1 coordinate 75,830,120, forward strand.
ATAATAAAAATATAAGGATGGTATAACAAAAACATAAAATAAAGAATATAATAACGTGAGTAAAAACGCAGTATAAAAACGCAGCGGAATAAAATAAATATGTATAAACAATAAAAGTAAAAACAATAAAAATATAAAAATAATAATAATAAAAATAACAAAGTGTAAAAACGAAAGATGTATAAAAACAGTGTAAAAAGTAAACAAGAAAACAGATAAATAACAATAAAAAATAAAAAAGAGCGCAGCGCAATAAAATAACAATAACAAAATAGAGTTAATCAATCTACAGTTAATCAGTCTTCGCTCGTCTCGCTAAATTGGGGACGGATCAACTCCTCAGTCGCAACTCTCCCCTCCCAGGCCGCGGAGTCGAGACTAAGAAGATGAGAGAAGGCAAGTTTTTTGAATGAGTTTATGTGAGATGGATCAAACGACATGATAGGAAGTGAATTTAAAAATTTAGATGCAGTGATTATGAAAGATTTATGGAGCGATTCAGTACGAGGTGGATGATATGTCAATGGTTTAGGAGGATGATGAGATGAAGTACGCTGATCAGATGAACTACTGAAACGAGTAAAATGATTGGTAAGATAATGAGGGGAATTATGCGACAGGATGCTGAATGATAAAGAACCAATGAAAAATAACCGTCTCGACTCCGCAGATAACCATCCCAACTCCAATCTGTATGGCGTAACGTGATCGAACCTACGTAAATTACCCCAAACAAATCTAACGCACGCGTTGAGGAGCCTCTGGAGCTTTAGGTTTCTGGTCCGGTCCAAGTCGTTATAGACAGCGCAAGCGTAATCAAAGTGAGGAAAAATTAAAACCTCAACAAGATATTTGCGGGTATTCCTAGAGAAGGCCCTTCGATGGAAACGGAGTGAACGCAAGATTCCGTGAACCCTCTGAGAAATGGCCAAAACGTGCTTGGACCAGTCTAGAGTAGGTAGTAGCCAGACACCCAGTGATTTTACCTGATTTTCATAATTAAGGTAGCTATCCAGAAGCTTAACTCGCGGGGCAGTGGCTAGATCGATACGCGAGACATAAGCTTTACTGCCCAGGATCATCACTTTGGTTTTGCTCACATTTAAATTTAGACCATTTATGGAGGCCCAAGATGCTATAGCGTTAGCATCCTGAGTGATTCTTTGTATACCCAGCTCGAATTCCCCGGGAGGAAAAGAGTAATAAACCTGGGCATCATCAGCATATATCATGTACTTACTAAATACGAGAACATTAGGGAGGTCATTAATAAAAATCGAAAAGAGTAAGGGACCCAGGACACTGCCCTGCGGTACACCCGAATTTACCTCAAGCCAATCGGAACAGACTCCCAACTCGTCCACTACGGCCTGTGAACGACCAACTAAGTAGTTGTAAAACCACCTCAACACAGTGTGCGAACAACCCACATCACGCAATTTAAGTAATAGAGTACCATGTGGTACTGAATCAAAAGCCTTGGAGAAATCGAACAGGACAAATATAGTGATTAATCGTGAGTCAATAGCCCTTCTGATGTCATCAAGGACACCCAAGAGTGCAGTTTGCGTGCTATGACCTCTGCGAAACCCCGCTTGTCTATCTATCAGTAAATGATTAGACTCTAGATAAAATGAAAACTGCGAATAAACCAGGCGTTCTAGTAATTTAGAGACTTCGCAGAGTTTAGCAATAGGCCTAGTGTCCGAGCATGATTCGATCCTGTTCGACTTCGCCAATGGAAGAAGCAGAGACCTCTTCCAACAGTCAGA